>NDXA01000295.1:0-174994 GCA_002105455.1 Hemisphaericaspora xylofermentans | reverse complement strand
GCTCCTGATTTTTGCGTTAGTTGTTGAGCAAAGAACGCGCTAATTTGAATCATGAAACTAAACCTACATAACTGCATGTTGCCAACCCTGAAAATGATAATTTTGAGCAAATACGGAACAGAATTCTAAGAAATCGTGTGCTAAATCTTCTTCCTTTATCAAATTTCTCCTAGCAGAAGGATCCATTCTAAATATATACTTATGAAAATCAGAAGCGTTGATTGTCATTCGAAGGTCATCCATAGTGTAAAAGTAATTCTGATCAGAAAAATGAGAAACACCATCTGGTTGTAGCTCGGTTTCGTAAAGTTGTAAATTTATAGCTTTTAGTGTAGTAGTGATGAATTTTCTTTCATCTAAAACTGTTTTAAAGATAGCTATGCCTTTACCGATAGAGATAAAAGCACCAATTTCTTCTAATGAAGAACAAACAGCGCATTATTGAAATATTTGCCTTTTGGACAATCGGAATTGTAGCCACTACAATATGAGATAGTCATACAACACCAGTTGCATGCAAAAGCATGCTTCCTATCTTCAGCGAAGCGATCTCTCAAAACCCCAAAGCGTAAACTTGTAACAGCTGGAGTAGCGCTATCAACCAAAGCACTCATTAAACTGTTGTATGATGAGAAAGAAGGTGGATTTTCATTACGACTTATTGAATTGTCCACAAAAAACAGCTTTTTAGGATTAACGCAACCCTTGATTCTTTCGTGCCCTTAGTCATACCTCTTGGCCTAGATATGAATTTTGAGTCAAATAATACGCAGGTGTAATGGGTTCGGTATCATCGACGGATAAATCAATCGAAGGTGAAGTGGCAATTTCCTAAATGGAGGACCGAGAGAAATTTCATTCAATTTCTGACATGGTGGAATAAGCGTTCCCTCTGGAACAATAAGGTAACAGTGTATATTTCTAATCCTTCCTCTATACCCCTGTCACTCATATACATTGTTGTTGTTTGTTGCAGGAAGATTGGCATGAATTATAGGTTTTCCATCTGTAATGGATAAGTAGTAAGTTTCCTAATGGCAGTAGGAGCTGCAATACAGTGGCATGAACAGGAACAACAATTCCTGCAACAACTGTACTAAATTGCGGATGTTAATCAATACACAAGTGAGTAAATTGAAATCATCAGTACAAATGGAAGTTGGACTGATAATATCATTTTATTAAATGTATCAATATCATAGTGCCCAATTCAACCATAAGAGGATGCGATAAATAATACGTTCTTTTATCCATCACTGATACAATCAGTAGTGAAGTCATCCGAATCTTTAGTTAAATCATTAATCAATAATCATAAATTAATGTTTTTCAACCAAACAATCAATTTCCTGCAACATCTGAAGTTGACCTCAACTCAACTGAGTTGAGTTATAATCAAGTATGATAAATCATTTAATCGTAATCAACATTAATGTCATAGATTGAGTGAATAGGATTAATAAATTCCAATTGTTGATAAAGGGGTAAACAACTTAGTCACTTCCAAATTGGAAAAGAAGAGCTCAACAAATTATCATGTTTAGAATCGGATTTAATCAATTGTGATGAGGGAATCATTTCTAATTGGGTTTATTGCATCAATTGGATAATCCACAAATCACAATTCCATTTCTTATCCAGCAAATTCTAGTACCACTTATCAATCAATCAATCAATCAATCAACTGATTATTTCTATCAAGCAAATCGTTCAAACTTGTAATAATTCAATCAATGGAATGTGAACAAAACCAACTGAACATGAAATTGAACAAGTTCAATTAAACAAGCTAGTTGAACCAACCAACCGACAAAGAGTTATCGTTTGAATAATGATCCGAGATGACAATAACAGGAAATGAAATGGATCATCATGAAAGGAATGGGAACTCCCTATTTATGATCTTCAAAGAAGTACCAACTTGATCCTTAATGTGAGAAATCAAATGTAAATCATTGGGAATAATCATGATCAATTGATAATTGTAGTAGTTAATTAAAACATACGAAGTAGGAAGTTGATTTTCAAATATCATTTGATTTGATTTGCTTTGAATTAAAAAAAAAAAAAAAAAATAAGAAAAAGAGAAAAATTATTTTGTTGAAAAGGGGGCTTATCGAGTAATTTATTTTTCCAATGGTAAACAATGGAATAAAATAATTGATAAAAAAATAATTTATTTTCTTATTGTTCTCGTTCTTTCTTGAATTGTCATAAACCTTCAATCGATCCATCACATCTAATAAAATACTCAAGGTGATTTTGGTCTTTGGTGATAATGATGATTTCATTCTCAAGAGAATTCCCTCCCCATTACAGTCATCAACAACTACTGACACAACAATACTAGTGGCAGCAACAAACATCAACAACTCTAAGGCCAAAACAAAAGAAATGTGATATATGTTAAGGTTTGTATCAATAGATATATCAATCAAACTTAACACAATTGGTACATGTTACAGTAAATGAATTACTACAAATTTAACAGTACCAAGAACATTTAATGTAATAGGAACCGGAATAAAAAGGAGTATCATGTCAAATGTACTATATAAGTCAATGAAACAATAATTAATACCATCAGTACAAATTAGAATTGAAAAGGTCATTCCACTTTCTAAATATCAATCTATTCTTGATTCAACTGATCACAGAAGTAAATTAACCAATACAATCAACACCACCTCCACCTGATTCAACAGATCACGTAGGTAAATTGACCTTATTATCAACATTACCTCCACCAGCAAAGGATATTCAAACCAGATAATGAAATATTTCCATGAATCAATGTATTGTCTTGTATTGTGCATTTTTGCATTGTATTGATAAATTTCTAAGTCGCTGCTGTAGTCAACAACAAAGTATAGCCCTATTAACGGAACACCATCTGCTGCAGTAATATCTAGATCACATATTAATACTTTCAACTATCAAGTTAATTGCCTGCACATTTCACAAGATAAAAATTAATCAAAATCTTGAATATATAACAACTAAATATGGTCTTTGCAGTAATCGGGCAATCTATTAGGGTATTGTTATCAATTGGGAGTGAAAATGAATCATCTGGAAATTGAAATAATAGTTTAATCATGAGAAATTGGAAAAGTTGACTATGTTGTTGCTGGTCCATCAGTTGATTTTGAGGGATTACTGTCAATAACACTGACTTCAAACCCCATTTAGCATATTTATGATTCTTTATTGATATTTCTAGATTGTAAGGTAATATATCATTAAAACTCATCCAATTCTAACTCTCTAATTCAAATTCAACTGGAATTTGTTGATATTAATCAGACTTTTGATTGTGGAGCCAACTTTGGTCCATATATTGAGATAATTACTTTTAAGTAAATCCCCAACTTCAAACTCCTTCCCACGTACAAAGGTCTTCTTCAACTAATGATGGGCAAAGAACATGGGTAGATGGATTTCTAATTTATTGTAGGGTTCCTGATTTGGTGGTTGTGAATTGGGAGTTGCTAAACTCAGTTGAAGGATGAAGAATTCTCGTAAAAACCGTTTCGTTTGGAAAGGTATTGAATATTCTTTTAAGTTCATTGGATTAGTTCTGGTTGTTGGGAGACATTGATGGTGTTGGTGATGTTGTTTTCATTTTACTTCTTTGATTTGTCTCATTTAATTTTGAAAACAAAAAAAAAAAACATTCATCCTGCAAAACTTGACTTCTTTCTAATCGTTTCCCTTTATTGAAATTTTTGACTTCTTCTTTCACCAAAACTCGGTCACGTGTTTTTATCATTGATCTCACGTGATTTAATCTTTGTGATCCTTAATGAAGCAGATTCATGATTCAATAACACAACAAATATAATAAATTTGAGTGTTATAACTACTTGATATGGTTAAAAAGGACATAGTAGTTACTCAGATAATATCAAATGTATTGTAAATTTGAATATTTTAAAGTTTTGGTGGTATTTTCCTTAATCGTAAATGATTGCAAAAAATTCTATAAAATTTTGTTTATAGTTTGATCAAAGTTTAACTTTGTAGTATTTCAATTATAACCATTTTAGACTCATAATACTAAATTTTGATTGTATTTAGTAAAGAGGTCAAAGTAATACTGATACCTGCTTAACTTGATGATTATTAATTTAACTTGGTGCTTGTGGTAACAACTAACTTCAATTTATGTATATGCTTAATCATTTTGAAGAAATATTTTTATTTTCTTTTCGTGATTTCAAATCAATTGCTACAACAACAACAACAACAAGAAATTGATGAACTAACTATTAGTAATAATATACAATTGTTATATACATCTATACCTATAGACTCTTCGTACTCCAAAATACAAAAATGTTATGTAAATTCTTACATGAGGAATAAATTCCCTTCATTCAACATCATCATTACCACCCAAAAGAAAGCAACTCCAAACCATTATCATGTATTAATCGAATCAACAACAATAGAAGAACACAAGGCATCAGCTTCAGTATTTACAAACCATTCCATCCCATTATATTTAGCCGTCATCATCAATTCCAAGAGGAAAGAGCAAAGTATATATCTAAAGCCGTGGATTAAAGTAAAGAAGAACTAAGGAAGAAATATAATATGGATAATTCAACGACTTTCACCTAACCATCAAAACGATGATTAACTTTAGAGTCCATCCCATCACCACAATTAATCCCATATATGGATACTGCGGACACAACACAACTCTTGGTGTTACTTATCAATGTGTAATTTAAACCTTCTACTTCTTTTCTTGAAGATAAAAGAAGCTTAATTGATGACAGTTGAATTTATAATCATGAAAACCAGCAAAGATCCATAAAGAATCTCCCAGTTTAATTTACTTCTAGGAGTGTGATTTAAATTATTCATGATATATAATTCAAAAAAGTAAAACGATTGATAAGAATTCTATCTTTCTATTTGGAAAGGATGAGCTTCTTGAATGCGTTAGGTTTGTTATTCTTTTCATCTACTCCATTTAATTCCGGCGAATATGGTCCAATATTGTCGCCTTTAATTCCCATGGTTCTTAAATCAGCTAATGATGATAACTCCATGCAAGCACTATAATCATCTAGTAAAACGGTAATAAAATAGCTCTTTCATTCAATAAATGGACCGATTGTACGACTATGGACTATCTCTAATGGTGCAGTGCTTGGTCTGTGCGTTGTTCCATGGTGACTCGTTAATGACAAATTAAAACTCAGAAATACATTACATAACCTTACCTTTTCAACTGATTTGCAACTTCAATCTTTATTAGTCTTTGTTTATCTAAGTTCAGTAATGGTTCCAAATCCGTGTGATTTCCCGATAATCTCAAATAGTAAAAGTACTTCTTGCTCTCCTCTGTAACTTGTTCAGGAAGATTAGTTGCTGATATGTCATCTCGCAAGCTATATAACATTTCTGAAACTTTGCAATTCTTTTCCATATATTCTGCATAACTTATTCTCAGCATTTGCATTGACGTTGATGCTGGTTCTGAGATGATTTATCATTTTACAAATCATTTCGATCATGAGTTCTTTCACGACTTCTGAAGATAGCTTCATGCATTGGTTTTGTAATTTGCTTAATATTTGAATTAGACCGGTACTGTAAATCATTCACCGCATTTTCTAAGAGTTGGATCGTTGTTGGTATGCCCCCATCTTCTTTCCACTTAATATATTTATCTCTCAAAATTCTCAAATGGGCTTTAAAAGTACCTAATTTCCTTTACATTTTAAAATCGGTAAGGACATGAATTTGGTTGTTAATTGTATATAGATATTCAGAGAACCTTATGATTTGTAGTTTTCTTAACCCCTAGGTCTTCTCCCACGAATCTTCTTTCGTTATTCTTAGCCATTTGCTCAATTGTTGAAATTTCATCGAGGGTTTGTTTCTATTTTATTGAGGAACAATGTTCTCCTTACACAACAGATTAAGTAATAGCAATCAGTACACAATAGATTAAGTAATAGCAATCAGTAATGATATCAATCCATTGTCTCTTTTGGCTGAAAATGTTTCTTAGGAACCCAATTCTTCTTGGAATCAAATGGCTAGTTCTTGCGACACATATACCGTTTGAAAGGGCCTGGAAATGATAAACAATTTGCTCTAACTACCCTTCAACCAGAGTCGTTAGTAGCGTCAACTGAAAGCCTTTAGTTCGGGATTATTTGATAGAACTTGGGATATCGTCTCTTGAAAGAGTCGAAACATTCTGGTTTGTTGATATTCAACCTGATGATTTTCAACTCAAGATCAGTATGGTATTCGATAAAAGTAATCTTCTCCACTTGCTCCTTACTAGATCTGAAACAGTTGGCGTGATGTAATTCATCATAGTTGTTTAGTGCCAAGACAAATTGGAAAGTCCATAAATTGGTGTGGATTGGATTGAACGACGAGGAAACTCAAATAAAATTGAAGCCAACTCAATTAAAAAATTCTCTTCATTGGTTGAATAGGGAATGTTTCAGTAATAGATTGATTGAATGACTAATAGAATAGGCAGAAGTAGTAGAAATTCTCTTTCACAGTAAGTAAGGAAGAAGAAGAAGAAGAAGAAGAAAGAAGTAACAACAAACCTTCACCCCAACAACATTGGTGACTTTGCACACGACGTTCTCAAGTAATTTTCTTGAGGACTTTAATTCTTCCAATTAGTTTATCATACACCATAAACTACGAAGCCCTCTCTCCATCAAATAACATTACAAGCAAGAGCAGTACCCTCAGAAATTTCCTGTCCCACCACCTTCGCTACAGTATATGCAACCATCACAGCCATGTTCATCATAACAGCCACCGACAATGCCAAATAGGTCCATACGAATCTAATTTTATAACAAATAGGCAATAGACCAACCATCCAACCAACCAACCAAGAGGCACGGATGG
Source organism: Hemisphaericaspora xylofermentans (assembly GCA_002105455.1). Lineage (NCBI taxonomy): Eukaryota > Fungi > Ascomycota > Pichiomycetes > Serinales > Debaryomycetaceae > Hemisphaericaspora > Hemisphaericaspora xylofermentans. Next base: position 168,091 of record NDXA01000295.1, on the reverse strand, counting down.
TTTGGTGGTTTTAATTTCAATGACAAATAGCATTTCCAGCATCAAGAAATGAGACAAAACACTCGCATGCATTTAAGGTTTCAAATATATTGAAGTACAAGAGTGAACGGAAAATACAACAAGAACCACTCCCGTTCTGAAGTAGCAATTGAAATTGAATATTGCAGGAACTCAAATCTCGTTTCCACCTGTAAATTGAGTAACTATGAAAATCAGAAGTCATTGTGCAATGAAGTACAATGCTATTGACATGATTGATATAGGTGGAATTGAATTAATGATCAAACTTAACTCAAGGAACCTGATTTACGAAATTTTCAAGAGATTCCACGATATTAGTGAAATTGAATAATGTATGAAAGTTATTGAATGAAAAAGATAGTTGAACATAGATTAAAAATGGGGGAGAAATGAGATGGGAAAGACGCCATGCAGTATACAAACCATTTGAAGAATCTGTTCAAAAAACTGAGTTGTAATTGTTCATAACACCGTGCTATCTATCTTTTTCTATTTCTTCTCCGTTTCTGACCTACATTCACCTATCTTTACATATGTACATTTAATAGAATAATACTGAAACTCAAGGTATCAAGCTCTCGTGGATTTCATCTGACCTTTTTTTGGAGGAGCATTTATTTCGATTCTCTTGCAATTCCCATACCTTAGAGTTTTGAGAAATGAACCAAAAAGTTTCCCCTTGATTGTGGTTAGTGTGTTGTATTGGAGGTATATGTGACCATGTTTGTGTTTGTGTTTGTGGTAAAAACCATACTTCTCCCCTCCCCTCTTACTTGTTGTAAATTCCAAGGAAATAAAGAAGTTGCTTAACCTTGTGGTTGTTGTATAGTTTCATAATCCAAGCTTTACAATATATTCATGTTGTACTAGTTTTACCTATTTCCTTTATGAACTTTGTTGACGATTCATGGTTGTTATTTATTTCAAATGTCACCATCAATTGGTTTTGATATGATTCTTATTACTACAGATTAAATTACATTTTTTTATTTCAGAATGACGTCATAATAAATAATACGAACCAATGAAAATGAAACACAATTGTGTTTAATAAACTTTACAACATAACCTAATACTACAAGTAACACAAGTAATAAAAACAACACTACTCCTACTAATACTACTACTACTACTACTACTACTACCACTACCACCACCACCTATAAATAAATTAAGCTCTACCTATGTAAGTAAGATATCGGTTATGTGTAGTTAAGTTTCCATTCAGATAACATCAAACTGATTTCTACAAAAGGAAGGAAAGAGGATAAAAGAAATATGAATTTCAATGTGTATAATCAGTCCTACAGTTTTTTCATATATATTTATCAATATGATAGGTCAAACTACATCTTTTAAACATGTTATACATTTATCCAACGTTTGAAAATGGGCCATTAAGATAGAAGCGTTCATTTTGGAAATATCATAATCACTTATCCACTTTTTATGAGACAAAGAGATTAGGAGGCGTTGTCCCTGGTTGCTTGCTACATACAGTCCTATCATTAAGTTGGTGGACAGGGCGATAACCTTCTTGATATCATTGGTTATGATTGACCTATGTCATTACTTTTTACTGAAATTCTATATGGTTGCAAAAGGATGTTTTATTAACGAAGAATCTCATGTAAATCATAACCCTTATGCAAAGAGATATTTCCAAAAGGTTACAAGTCTCTTTCAAACTCAACTCAAGTGCAACTATATAAAAGGGGATAGAATCCTTCCTCAATGCTGATCTTTGAAAAGTATTTGTTAGAACAATAACAAACAATGTTAATACTTACATTATTTCTTATCACCTTTTTATGAGTTTGCTTTTCCGATCCAGTCGACGGTATATTTACCCGTTTTGATTCCATTAATCACCATTACATATCAGGAACTCCTAATTTTCCAAGTTCCCCTGTTTGGATGATTAAAATCTCTTGGGAAATTGATGGATCGAAGGTTCATGATGGAGACACTTTTAAATTGGATATGAAATGTGTTTTTAAAGTTACCAGTTATGATGTACCAATAATTTTAAAAGCGGGAAATACTGAATACGCTAGCTGTTCACCTCATCATGGAGAAATATATGAAGAATATTCTACTTTAAATTGCATTCTTTTGGAAACAGTGACTGCATCTACTTGGGCTTTTGGGACAATTGAATTCCCAGTCGTATTCAATATTGGTGGTACTAATGGGGAAGTTGACCTCGTTTGTGCAAATCTTTTTGTTACGGGAGAAAATACAATCACATTTACTGATGGAACACATACTTTCACAAAAACAGTACAGTTTGAAGGAGAAACAAAAAGTGAATCCGATCCGATAGTCGGTTTTAGAGTAATGGCTTCCACTCCTAAAGATATTCATTACCTAATGGCAGGGGACTGTCCCTATGGATATTATTCTGCAACATTGGGACTCACGGTTGAGTCAAACACGGAAATTGATTGTGCAAATATTATCGCTGGCATGAGTGATGAATTGAATCCTTGGTTTACTCCCAAAACTCTGGTGACATTAAACCCTGGCGTTACCTGCAACAACCAAGCCCATAAAGTTGAGCTCGTTTATGGAAATATAGCTAGAGGATATAGACCATATATGGCAGTATTTGCAAGTTTCCCTGCTGATCAGGTACCGTTCTCAATTGATTATGTGATTAGATATAGATGTTTTAATCGATTTGGACTGCCGCAACAAGAAACAATCAAACTGTACCACCACGATTGGCAAAGAATTAATGACTTTGTTTCACCTCTAGGAGATGGACAAGAACGAGATGTGCAAACCGTTACTACGACATGGACTGATTCGGTTACTCTGACTTCTACTGTTCAATATGGAGAAGACGATCCATTAATTACAGTATACGAGTTTGTTCCTATTCCAACCGTTACCACAACTATAACACTGGGATCAGTATCGACTTGTACAACCATTACTGCAGAACCCGAAGAAACGGCAACCATTCTTTGTTTCGCTGCAGAAGATGAACCTGAGTCTTCGTCAGAGACTGAATCTACATCGATTGAAACTGAATCTTCATCAGAGAGTGAACCTACCTCCCTCGATACAAAATCAACCTCATCTCAGCCATCAAGCGCCCCAAGTACAGAGATTCCAGTACCTTCTTCAGCTAATCCCACTACTGGAGAAGAAGAACCTACAACACTACCCACAGAGTCAATTACCGGAACTGGGACAAGGACAATCACCACAACAGTTTGTGAAGATACTACCATTGTTGAAAATGACAGTACTACTCGTGTGGAAAAGTTATGTTCACTTAAAACATATACAATTCAAGTTGAATATGATTCAATCTCAAGCAGGTGGAAAACGGTTACTATTGCACCACAAGTGGACACCACCAAAACAAAAGCTGAACCTACACAGGAAGAACATATCATTACAATCACAATTTGTGACAATCAAGGTGGATGTGTAGTAACTATATCTACTTCAACAGCAGCAGGAACATCAGGAACATCAGGAACAGCAGCAACACCAGTAGTTGAAACAGAAATTGTTCCATCTATTGGATCTTTGAGAGTTCTTTCACAATTGATTGCCATTTTGGCAGCATTTTTGATTTTTGTCGAATAGTTGAATTATATTCTTTTTCCTTGTTTGAAATATTCTTATAGTGTTTGTAATGTTTGACTTCATATTCTTTATCGATTATATGTTTAAAATATTCGTATAGTATCTATGATATGTCTTGTTTGACTTGATATTCTTAATATTTGTTTAAAACTCTTCTTTTGTACTCAATAAAGTTCTGATGATGGAATCAATCTGGTATTGTATATACTTATCCCCATGTTAGTTAAGAATAATTGGTGGGGAGGATAATAGAGAAGGTTCTTGGGGCAATAAAATAAGATATTACAATGAGGAAGCAGATATTGAGGGAGAATTACCAATACATACCCTATTGGATACCAGAATCATTTGTCCGTAGTATTCACTCAAGTTGCTCATGGGAGATGGACCCAGGAGAAATGGAAAAGGTAAGATATCTCAATCATAAATTGCAGAAAGTGACTTATATGCGGTATGATTGATTACGTATAATTTCTAATTGACTTGTTTCAAATGATTCAAGAATAGGATCCACGGAGCCCACTAGGGTCTTGAAGGTTCGTTTATAATTTAAGAGCAGAGGATCAATGTTATTCTAAACGATAATGGAAAATGATAAATACCATTGAAATCTTGAATGATCTACATTCACATGTAAAAATTACAATGTCAATTATTATTACAAAAAGGTTATATCCCAAATTAACTATGAATATTCTATTATATTATAAATGTGTAACTCTCCCGCCACAAACATGACGTATCTGATATTGACTTCTATTCAGCAACCACATCATCTCTTGGAGTAAATAAAATCTTTATATGTTTTTCTTTATTACTAATCAATTCTTTAAATCCTTTTTCAACCCCATCTTCTAATCTAACAACCGAAGTAATCAAAGTTTTCAATTCTTCAACAGGAATAAGACCCGATTCAATTGCTTGTAAAGCTTCTTCAAAATCTTCTTTAACAAAACAAATACTACCAGTCACCATTTTTTCAGTAAAAGTAGTATGCATTGGGAAATATGGAATTGATTTATGAGCCCAAACAGCAACATTTGTAGCTACACCTCTAATACTTAAAGTACGTAATCCAGTTTCAAAAGTTGCAGGAACACCAGAACAATCATATGAATTATTGAAACCATGACCATTTGGAGACATTGCTTTTAATTCTTCAACACATTGATCAACTGATTTTCCAGTTGGATCAAATACTTTCACACCCAAAGTTTCAGCTAATTTTCTTCTTGCTAATGCTGGTTCACTAACGACAATTTGTCCTACTTTATGACCTTTTAATGCAAAAATGGTAGTTAAACCAATTGGACCCCCTCCCAAAATCAATGCACTTTGACCTTCTTGAAATCTTGAAACACGAACTGCATGCCAACTTACAGCAATTGGTTGAACTAATGCAGCTACATCGGTGGGGATAATTTTATCATCAAATTTAATTACCTTAGATGCAGCAGTGACTAAATATTCTGATAATCCACCATTTGTGAATCCTAAACCAGTTAATCCTAAATAATCACAAGCATTATAATGACCAACTGTACAACTTGGACATTTTGGTTTATTAAAATTTGGAGAATCAGGGAATCTATATCTATCAAAACAAGTACCAGTAACTTCAACAACAACTTTATCTCCTGGTTTAACACTTGTAACTTCCAGTCCAACTTCGTAAATTTCTCCACTAATTTCATGTCCCATACATTGAGGATAAGGTAAATCAGATACTTCATTATTAGTACCTTTTTTACTAAAGAAAATAGGACCATCAGTATATTCTTTTAAATCTGACCCACAAATACCACAATAATGGACTTTAATCTTGACATCATCAGGACGAACAATTTGAGGTTCTGGGAAATCATCTTGGAATCGGATATCTCCTCTATCATGATAAACAATTGCCTTCATATTTGGCTATGAGTGAAGTGGTGGTGGTGGTGGTAGTAAGAAAGGGGGGTGGGGGTGATGAGAGTTGGTTTCTAAAAACTAACAACGTCAAACAAGAAAAAAAAAAACCTAAAATTGAATTTAAAAAAAAATGACATCCATCAATTAATCAATTGGTGAATGAATGAAAGGGTGGAGGAGGCGTCTCCCCGTGGAAAGAGGCGTCTCCCCCATTTTCTTACATACAGCCAGCTTCTTACTGAAATTTACATACAACAACAACCAGAAGAATAAGAAGAACAAGAACAAGAACAATTCATTCATTTGTGTCACAATCGCATCTCTCCCCCTTTTATTGTTCTCAGTTATTTCTAGATGTGGTAATTTTTATTGATTGATTGTTATTGTGACATCTGTTTAATAAACAGAGAAAGAGATCTTCTCTTTTATTCGCATAATTTATACAAAAATCAATAGGGGATTGTGTTGATTGTTCTCATCGGAAAATATAAGGTTAATTAAACAATGGGGGACTCCCCTTAAATAATTAATATTAATGAAAGTTTATCTCGGGAATCCGATCTGAAGTTTGTTTAATGAAGATATCAATCAATCAATTCTTCATATTAATTATAAGGGACAAGCTATGACACACATACAGTGAATCTATAAACAGATAAACTTTGAACTAAAATAAACTTTGTTTCATGTCTTCTTCTAATTTAAGAAAAGAAAGGTCTGATCCCCCCACCCCCACCCCCCCACACCACAACTTCTTTCGTTGTGTTGTAATTATACAATTAGGAAAATAATCCGTTATTATTATAGTACGGCTGCCATTATGTAATAAAAACTGCACCGCTTCTAATCAAAGACATTCTCATTCATAACTACAAAGAGGAAACAGTATGCCCCTGTACAATTTGACAATAAGCCTCATTAAGCTCTAATGCAAGATAAGCAGAATGAATGAGACTTACTTACTTCAACTTAATAAGAAGCTTGCTTAATTGAGTTGAAGATCTTTGATAAAAAAAAGGGTTCAAACTAAAATTTAATTAACATTCTTTAGATTTTTCATCTATTTCTATTTCATCTAGTACTATTCTAAACTAAACTGAATAAGGAAACTTTGACCGAAGGTATCATGTCATCATCTCTCTCTTTAGTTGAAGTCCATTCTATCCCATTGAAATCTTCCAATTAAAATCATGACAAATGTCCAACCAATCAATACAAACCTTCCCATTAGAATTTCTGATCCAAGATTCTTCAACAATATCCCAAATTCGTTTAACATTACCAACCTTAAATTTATTATAAACTTTTGAAAATTTACTTCGAACATTATTTCTATCAAATATATTACTACTTGATATTCCACATATTAATAATGCCATATTTAAACCATTAACAACATTTTTGGAAATTAATCCATCGATTAATTGAAATGCTTGTAAAAATAATAATTGAATCTCGGTAGATATTGGTTGAGTTTGTTTAATGTATAATAATAAATACATTTTACACGTTATTCGATTCAATTCAAATAATTCTAATTGTAAACATCTACTATCATCATCACCATCTTGTTCCAATTCATTTAATTGACCAAATGGTATACAATTATCTATTTTGGTTAATAGTTGATCTATTTTGGAATTCACCTTTTCAAAATGAATTAATCTTGCAGTAGTCACATCAATATTTTGATCCAATTGATTTATGATTTCCATTCTTTCTTTCTTTAATTCAACATAAGTATTCATAATTTCACCCAAAACTAAATTTATAGATTGACAACAACCTTGATATGGATCAAATCCATAACTATCATTACTAGCATTATTTCCAAATAAACTATTATAATTATTAATAGTACAAATAGTACCCCTCTTCAATGATTCACTTGACATTATATCACGAAATTGAAAAGTTGCCAAAAAGAATTTACAATCATTTGAATAATCAAAATCTTGAATAAACTTCTTTATACCTCCATAATCTCTAATTAATAATTCACATTTATGAAATAATTCAAACCATTTAATCGTATCACCTGAATTAACTCTTATAGCAATTGAAATTAAATAATATGCCATCATAATGAAATAATCAAATTTATTACTTGGGTTAGATGGAAGTGATCGTCTTGCAATTTCAAGATATTTCTCAACATCATCATAATCACCACCTTCACCATGTTCCTGTTGTTGTTTATGAAATAATGCTCCCCATGCAGCTAATAAATTCAGAATTGATTCACTAGTGAAAGCCAATGTGAAAAATGTAGTCTTAAAATGATTACTTGATGATGCTTGGGGAATAATCGATAATGAATCAGCTACTTGATTTTCAAAATAATTCACATATTGTAACCCCCATTGATCAAGATATAAAAATAATGGTGACGATAAATTGTCAAGTATAGTCGGAAACAACATCAATCCATTCGGAGAACTAGTCGTTAACTCCATACCCAGTACTGGAACGTCACAAACATCATTAAGATCAAAGTCTAATTGAGGCACGGCTTTATTAACTATTAAACTATTATTGTTAGCCGATGACGATGATGTTGATGTTGTTGTTGAAGATGATGACTTAATAAGCTTATTCTTCTTCTGTCTTTCCTTTGTTATTCTTTCGTTCCGAAATGATGTCAGATCCATAATTTTAATCCCCCATTGACAATCTAATCCTCGTATTTTACAATATTGACAAATTGGATGAGTTTCGTCACATTTCTTCTTGCGTTGACGACAAGTTAAACAACCAGTTTTGGATCGTTTCTTCTTGATGACATTAGTTGTAATGATTGTTGATGACGACATATTGAATTGAATTACATCAAGGGTAATGTTGCATGAGATTGTATTTCTTGGATTTATCACCAATTAGGGAAAAGATGCTAACATCAGCAGGTCAAGAGCGGGATCGGTTTTCCTTTACCAAAATAAAGTAAAATCAAAGGGATGTGGTGGTGGAGGTTCTTTCCAAAAGCAGTAAGTGGTCAGTCGGGTATTCCTTATTATCAGTATAGGCTATTAGGCTAATGTAGTATGATACATGAATGCTTATAGAAACAAATGCCGTGCTTTACTTTGATCGTTAATATTTCCCTTCCTTATCTCTTTTTTAGTGTTTTTGCCGGTTGAAATCTTAGTGGTTAATGCCTTTCCACTTTGCGTAAAAAGAAGAAAAAAAGGTTTTTTTTTTTTTTGATTATTTTTTCCCCTCGAATTTATTTTTTAAATTCAATAATAGAAATAAAATTATTTTTAGTAATTTTTCCATTTGAGTTTTATTTCGCCAATTGTTCCGGACCACCGCTTTTATGTTTTTTAGGCTTTTCTCTTCTATTTCTTTATTGTTTTATTGTGTAATGCTTTCTCCTCTCTTTCTCTCTTCCCATTGTTGTTTTTGTAGATTGCGCTTAACAGCGATAATAATAGTAATGTTTGGATGCTCAATGTGTTCTTGACTAACAACTAATTTAATTAATTGATTGATCCTAATATGAATGAAAGCCACATTCATATTTCCATTCTCCATTCTCTCCCATTCATAATGAAGTGAATTTTCCTCTCTACCTTTTACAAAACACCACCTCTCTTGGCCTATCTTCCCAAAACTTACTTTCTCTCTTATTGGCATAGCCATGGAATCAACTGCCCCCAGTACACACAACAACAACAACAACAACAAATTCACATCACCACCACCATCCAATAAGAAATCTTCTGCACGCACCAAATATTCACGACCTTGTGATTCTTGTAGTGTACGAAAAGTTCGATGTGATTTACAAACACCTTGTTCAAGATGTTTAAAACATAATTTACCTTGTACAAACAATAGAATCCGCAAGAAATGTGGGCCCAAGAATATTCATCAAAAGACTAGAGAAGCAATTCAACAATTATCTAACCGTACCCATTCCCCACCGCCACCACCACTACCACATCATGCACAACCTATACTTCCATCAACAAGTACCACAACAATTGGACAGCATGGGAGTATGGGAGCACCACACAATCGAATATTTGAATATAAAATCGATGTTGAAACTCTATTACCATGTCTCCAAATCTATCAAACATGGTATTATGGAGTCTGGCCAGTAATCTCCGTTGCCCAACTAGTCCCCATTCTAATGAATCAACAATCCCAAGATCCAGAATCATTATCGGCATATGCATTATCTTGTGCCCTCTCAGCAGCAATCTTAAATCAAGTCAGTTTTCTAAAATCAAATTCTCATTTATTTTACCTACCTCCAAATATCCATTCTATTGATTTCATAAGTGAGACTAATCGAGCTAGGGATGCTTTTGAATATAGATCAAATCCAAGTTTGGAAACTATCCTAACTAGTTTTTTCCTATATGCATATCATGTCAATACCATTGGTGGGAAAACTACCGCATTGATTCATTTAAGGGAACTGATTTCAATTGCTCAAATTATGGGATTACATAATTTAAACATGTACACCACCAACAAACTGCGAGCTGAAATTCATAGAATGAAAAAGATTTATTATCTATTATTGGTGACTGAAAGATATATGTGTATTGAAGATTGTATTCCCGTGATATTAGAACCTACAATCCCATTACCATCCTTAAATGATGAAGAATATTCCGTATTAATCTCGGGATTTAGGGACCTTGTCAAAATCTTCGCCATACCTGATCGAACCTTCTTTGACCGCTTTATCGCCCTCAAAACCACCCCATCCCCCTCCAATACCACAGATCATCCATACACTAATTCAATGACAACCTCACCAAGTCATTCTTCAGCATGGATAGTCAACGTCCATGACCAACTCAGCACAATCCAAACAATGTCAGACGCACCAGATATACAAAAATTAAACATCATCCTATCGAAATATTGGATGAAAGCATTAGCATGGGACATCACCAAAAAAAACCACCTTCTACTCCCCACTTCCTCCTCTTATGAATCAGATGGTCCAGCGTGTTTATCTAAAAATTTCCCCGTTTTGATCGCGCGTGATTTCTTGCAAGAAACGAAAAATCTACCTATTGACGCATATGAATCCAATGGTCCTGGCGTGTGTATAAAACTATCGGCCATCACTGATTGTTTAATTGATGCGTTGGTAGGTACTGGCAGCAACACCAATGCAAGTGGTGGTGGTGGTGGTGGTGGTGGCGGAGGAGTGGGGTATTTACGTGGAATGGTGGAATTAATGAGTCGATTACGTAACGAAATTGTCAATTTCCCAATTGGGGATTATATCAAGATTCTTGATGTCATATCCATGAACAATCACCACCATCATCATCAACCACAGCTTCCTTCTATACCTATGGAATTAGGCATGATTAATGATGGATCAGAACAAGGACAAGGAGCACTAGGAGGACACATTTCTGAGATTTCAAGTGATGAATCTTCTGAAACTATTCCAAGTCCACGACTTGATCAAATCCACAATATTAATCATAATAATGTTGGAGGTGCAGGTGGGGATGGTGTTTCTCCATTTACGCAAATGGCTATGGCTTTCACGATGACCCCAACTGCAACACAATATACCACCACTACCACCACCACCACGGCTAATGGTACGAATATGAACGATCTATATACGCAATGGTATCAATAAGAGACTAGATATGTAAATATATATAAAATGTAAATATTATCATTATTATTAAAGATCTATTATTACTACACACATGAGTTAGGATTGAATAAAAAAACCAACCACATACTTCTTTCTTTCTTTCTTCTCTTGCATTTACGCACAAATTCTCTCTCAACGACTAAAAATCACAAGACATAAAGGGATTGACTATTATGAAAAATATATGACATCAAAAAAATCAGGGTTTTCCGACCAGCGAAAACAGCATCAACAACAGAACCCACAAGGAAAATTAAGAACAGCACGATGGGGAAGGGGAGGGTAATATAAGTTCCAATCCAACTCGATTGAATGACTCCGCCCACGCGTTCGTCATTTAATCATCCTCATCCAAATCCGTCTCCAAATCACACATAGTCCGACAATTAGGACAATAAAATTGGGGATATGATTTCGTAATCAAGGGTCTAATACATTTATAATGCCAACTATGACTACATGGACTAATAAACAATGCTTGACATGGTTCTATTTTCATTAAACAAATTGCACATTCCGTTAGTTCTTGAATACTCCCCACTTCCCCTCCAACGCCTCCCGCGGTACTAACACCTCCTCCGAAGGAGGAGGTGGGATCAAGTCGAAGTGATTTCAACTTCTTATGAATCTCAAGATTGAATTGATTAACCTTCCTCTGCCAACTCTTATTGAACTCACATCTCATCTTCACACACCTATAAACCTCCTCCATACCACCACGATAATCCATCCCTAATTGAACAATATCCCCATCTATCAACGGCATCAAACTCAGTTCTTGAGAAGCAGGCAGTAAGCGAATATGATTCAAAAAAGTCCCCAGCAGCGATTTACAATCCTTCAAAAACCATTGACCATCATTATTACATTGGAATAAGGCATGAGTACGTGATACAACTTTTGATTTGAATACGATTGGTGCTGAAGACCCCTGAGGGGCATGAGCGGCGGCCTTGTTTTTTTCGGTGTAGCGTCCAACTGCGATTGATGATTCGGGTTTTATTTTTCGAATTATGGGGGAGAAGTAGAGGCCGGAGGAGGTTGATGAATGATCGATTAATGGGGTTAAGCGGAGGGAGTAGAAGCCGTCTTTGTCCATTCCGTTGACTCTTTCGTCATTTACAGCAGCAGCCGCAGCAGCGGTTGTGTCAGCCGCGTCAGTGACTTCTTGTTGTTGATCTGGTTGTCTGGCATTTTCATCGACGTCTGATGATTCATTGGTCGTTGGTGATGGTGATTGTTCATCTACTTGTTCTTCTAGATTTGGAGCAAGGACTGGATTATTATTATTATCGGTATTACTACTACCCAAAACATCGTCATTCAGATATCCATTCAAATTAGTAATAGTTGGACTATTTGACATTAAGCCATGATCAGAAGAGGATGTTTGTTGATGTTGTTGTTGTTGTTGTTGATGTGAACGCATGCTGAAACTACTTAAAAAGGCTAAACCAAATGACGATCTTCTTTGTTGTTGGATATGAGGTGGTTGTGGATGTGCTGATTGTTGTTGTTGATCAGCTGATGAAGAACTATTTGAAGATTTTGATATGGCAGCAGCAGCAGCAGATGCAGATGCAGGTACAGAAGTTGCAGAAGGGGGAGGTGATTCTAAATCTTCAACAGGCGAGTTAGATGCAGATGGTGGAGTTGATGATGATGAGCATTCAAGGGGACCTGGTGAAGCTGTTGATTTGTGACGATGAAGATGTGATGAAGCTGATGATGGTGGTGGTGGTGGTATGAGTTGCAGTGGGGTTGGATTAGTAGATGTTGCAGTGTCTGTCATTATATTTCTCTATTAGCTGTGGTAATTATATGACGATGATTACTAATGATGATGATGATTAGTTGCCAAATGGATAAGATGAATGAGAGTTGGTGGTGTGTTGTAAGTGATTGATGTTATGTTACTAATTAGGAAAACAAAAATATCTTGGTGGTGGTGGTGGTCGTGTGAATGTGTTGTATAAGTAAGAGAATATAATACACTTAATGAATATAAAGCGTAGCGATTGATAAATGGATGATTGGGAAAGCACCAGCACAGAAGTAGTGGGTTAGTCAGTCAGTCAGTCAGTTAGTGAGTGAGTGAGTGATGGGTTAAATTGGGTGGGTAGTGTTAGTGGAGATGTTCTTTTTTTTTTAATTTTCTTTTTTTGTTTTTGTTCTTTTTTTGTTTTTGTTTTTCTTATTACTTAGTTAACTTTAACTTAGTTAAGTAAGTTAGTAACAACACAAAACAATAACTACTATTACGGCTAATTATTCAAAAGAGAGATACACTATTACTACTACTCTTAACACTGTAGTAGTACTATATCCTTTCTATCTCATCTCATCCTCCTCTCTCTATATATAATATGCCTACTTATAAATAAATAAAGATGTATGAGTGTTGACATCACCAGTTTTATCAACGGATTTCTTTTTTTGGTATTCAAATTCATATTGATACAAATGAGCCAGCAGCAGCACACACACACACATATCCATTTATATATCCACAACAATAACCTCAAACTCAAACTTACTTTGTTACATCCATTTATTATTATACCCCCCCATTGCCCATTACCCATTATACCACTATTCTCTCTCCTCCTACTCTACTCATCAATCAAACCTCACCAAAACATCCAACAAATCCTTCTTGTGCTTCCCCCTCTCTCGGACCCCATTACTCTCTCAAAACCCAAATAATCACCACACCTTTAACAGCTAACCCATTCTCTAGACATAGCTATATAATTCCATAAACTACTACTCTCTGACATTGTCTCCACTTCCTACTTTCTCTACCCAATTTAACCCATCCTCTTTAATCAGAAAAATCACTAAACACAAGAACCACTTTAGTAAGCCCCCACCCATTAATATATCTCTCATCGACCACCTCATTACATATCACATACGACGCTATAAATTGTTGTTCGTGTACCCGGAATCATTGTATCTCAATTGCTATTACACCCTTTCCAGGAAGAATACAGCAAATTGAGGGAAAGGAAGAAATTACTTAAGCTGAATTCGCGGAATACTTTTGAAAATTGTACAACTAAACTCTAAAAGACGAAATCTTTTAACCTCGCCACTTAAAACATTTGTGGTGGAAAACGTTTTCTATATTTCAATTCGGCCATAAAATTAACCAAATTAACGTAAATCACTAAACGTAGATTGTTGCAACCAGAACGTGCGGTTGTATTAACAAGCTTCCTCGTAGTTGAATAAATCTGATCCTCTATTGTCATACTCTGGACCGTTGGGGCAGTTTTAGGAACAATTCACCAAAAGTATATCTCGTACCATTCCATAACCAGCTGGATCATCAATACATAAAGTGCTTTATTAAATTTCCAAAAATTTAGGTGGGGATCATCATGTTTATAACCTAGTTGTGAATAAATCGTCCATGGAAAGTTTGACATATACCTACCTTTTGATATGGCGTGAAACATAGCTAATAGCTACCATTAATATCTCGTTGTTGCTAGATTGATGGACCAGAAATGAGGTTCCATTCTCGTTCAAGGTGTTTGTGCACAAACTCTTGGGTAACACATTTTAACGACTTTCTTCTTCTTATTCAGATCGTCATTGCTATAAGTAAGAACCCACCACCTTATTCAGACAGAGACATTTCTGATTCTCGGATGAATGTGCGTTCATAGACAAACACTGGTGGGTTCTTGAATAGTTTCCTCTTTCGTTCCGGGGGTTGATTTCAACCGGGATCATAAGGTCAAGGTTGCTCTGAGGGACTCTACCCACGAAAAATATCATATCATTGTGGGATCCTATCCTTCATAACGAAGCTACCATCAATTGGGTCAACTTAAATTTTTAAATTGAAAGTCTTTTGATTCAGTTATTTCAAAGAACTTTTCCCCAAAATCAGATACTCTTCCATAATATATACTTTCTCGACTAGGTAGATCTCAATTTATGTTTATCCAATATTTCCACCATTGGTCTCTTCGTTAAACAACCTTCGTGTTCGTTCCATTGAAGGTCGACTTTACTGGATGTTTTTGGTTAACTTTTAAGTCAAGTATTTGACTTCTGGTTCGGCTGCTACCTCGTTGGATTGTTCAAGCAATAACCTCGATATACCCCACCAATCTCTAAATATATCAGTGATATCCTTGACATGTATCTTTCATGTTACTTTCTTCATTGGAGTAAATCTGGTCGGATTATTTTTTGCATTATCATCGCCACCTATCCAACCATATCTCCCTTCAATACCAATGGACTTGCAACAATCAGTCTCATTCCACACCTTCTTTCCATACCTGTCACACTATCCACCACCTCTAATCTCTCCGTTCATCACCACTCCCTACTTGCTTACTCTTATGTCCACCACCAGCTACCACTAAACGGCCATTTTTCTTCCCAACCCAGTCCGGTTAAATCCTAATGGCCTTATAACAACGCTCCTTCTGCGCAACATTTTCTTCAATACATGTCACTTTAACTGCCAACTCTGCTTTCCTTACGTAACCACCCCTCCCAGATTAATCATTCTTATATCCGCCAACTACCACTGAATGGCCATTTTTTCTCCCGACCTAATCCCTTTCAATCCTATTGGACTTATAACAATGTCACTGTTCCGCAAAATTTTCTTGCATACATGTCATATTATCCACCAACTCTAATTTTCCCCGTTGACACCTCTCCCTGCTAGTTCACTCTTATATCCACTACCAACTACCACTAACCGACCGTCCATTGTGTTTGCCCATACTTGCACAGAATCCAAATATACCCCTTCCTCCTTTTGTTCCAAATCCTCAGCGAAATGTACAAACAGTATTTTAAGGTGCCAACACTATCTTACCCAAGTATCAAACCAAATAGTCCCGTTTAGGCCTTTGTTTACCCAAGTTCCTCCCAGGTGAATATATTCATCGAGGACTCTCTGGAAATTTGGAATTTGAGTGGGTGGGAGGTGCACCAGCTCTCGAGTACGGTCCCATGTACAGTATTATTGAAGTTTACTATGGGGGTAAAAGTATATAATTATCAGAATCCATCCTTGAGGAGGCAACTTGGATAAGGGTTGTGCTTGGTTTGTGAGGTTAGGGGACGGAGAATTCTGGAGTTGGTGGGTTATTTGGTCAGAATCACCACTTATTATGAGAACATCTGAACCAACACCCCTGCCACAAAGTTTAGGAAAATTCTTCCAGGTTATAAATTATTAAAACTCATAATTCATCCATTATTTCATAACCTTATCGGACTTTCTGGATATGATATCATACATTAGATATTCATTTTCAGATTCCAAGAAAATTTTATTAGAAAGACTGTAAATAAATGAATCTCAATTCCTACCACCAATGGATGGAAATATAACAACATATTCATGTTCGGCAATAGTGGGCAATGTTTTCACCGAACCTATTGGAGCTTTTTGTTGATTTTGGCGGCGAACGTGGATTCAGATTTCAAGAAATTGTTTTGATGAAATGGGTCAACGTTTCCAATAATTTTTGAATAAATCCAATGAAGATATAATTGATAAAGTTTTGGGGGAATTGTGGAAAACTTTTCATTTGAACACCATTTGATTTACCACAAAGATGTATAATCTGGTTAGTACGACCCTCTCCCTCTATCGCATGGATGTTTTAGTTAGTTATAAGGCTTGAAAACTCGTAGTTGAATAATTATACCAGAGTTCTTTTGTTATTCATTCTTGACATATCGAGGGGGCGATATTAAAAGAATACGTACCTTTGCCAACCTTTGGGGGAAAAGTCCAGAAGACATCATCCCAAATCAACAAGCGTGGTGTCTCAAAGCAATCCAATACTCAAAAATCGTACATGGGATCTGGAAGTAATGGATTCAAATTGTATTGATATCAAGTAACAATTTTGCACACAGCTACATTATTTTTGATAAAAACAATGTGTCTGGCTAGAAACGTACGTATAATAATGATCTCTTTGATCTTTGTTACCACCACCTACACAACAACGCCGTTCAAAAAGGAAGCTATGGTTATTACTTCAAAAAGGTGCCATAAGTGACAAACCAGACCGATGGAAATGGTGATGGATTGGCATTGGGTGGTACAATTTCAATGTAATGTCCATAAACCTAAAATATTTAATTAATTTTCAACGGCTGGTTGTTGTATAACTCGCTAACAGTAGGATGAAACTTACCTCTACCAACAGAAATCAAAGCATCATGGATGGGTTGATTGTCTTTTGAACCTAGATTGATGAAGTGGTGGTGGATTGTTGTAAAAATGGTAGTGTGGATTTTTTTGCTGGTGAAATGCTGCCAATCTTCAAACCAAAAATAAAACTGTCTTCAACCATGATGATCAAGTTTTTAACGGTTCAAAACTTACTCCTATGACGGGATGGCAAAGTACTTGATGTATTGCTTCTATATACTGCCTTAAAACACATTATTCCTTCAGCGAATCCATTAATATGAGATAAATTTAAAAAATTGAACCAGGCAAATTTAATACCATCAAATTTGGATGAAATTGTCATTCCCTTGGATAAAAAGATTTACCCAATTTATCACTATTTAAATTAAGTACTCTCAAATTAGTTTAACCATTTCAAAGTTAAACATCCATATCAGATGTGATTTCATTATGGTGGCGATACCTTTCTTTGATTTCTTGATTCAACCATACTAACTTGCCCACTAGAATCTGTTGATATAACTACCTGAAGAAGTAACCTTCAAGCTATTAAAGCAACATTCCCTCCATCTGCTATGTCTCTTGGTGGGATCTCCTTCTATATTCTCCCGCTTAGGGCCGTGGATTCTTTCCACTCTTCAACTTTGTAATGACGCAAATTGTAAATTGATTCTAAATCTCACTTAGATCGCTATCCCATATTAAACCTTCTAATCGATCCAAGCAAATTCCCGAAACATTCATGTATCCACTTCTTGTATAGTCTCAAACAAATTCAAGAACTTTTCAAACACCTAAAGGATCATTCAACCCTGGGCACAAAAAGATAAACGTTACCAGAAGTATATCCAAGCCGCAAAACAGCGGCGAAGACCACCAACAAATGTTGCAAAATTTGGTTGCAACCCTCCGAAAATTATCTAATCCAAAATATATTCCTTGGCAAATGATGAAAGGTAAGATATATCGAAATTCATTTTATATCTGACGATGGAGTTGGATTGAATAAACGAGTTCACCAATTTTAGGAAACATGATGGTTTGATAGAATGAAATTGAATTGTTTATATTAGCCGCACGGGATAGTTGGTATTTGATAAACTCCCAAATATATCGGAAGGAGAGATTCGATTTCCAGACCATAAAAAAAGGAAAGAGCCCATTCAAACACTTTGATTATTCTTTGAGTGTCTGTAGTTGGATAAAGTTTGGTGAAAACTCCAACATAATCCCCAATTTATCCTTGATGTGGTTTCTAAACTGTCGTGATCGAGGGTAATTTTGACAGTACAGTATATGATCAAAAACCTAATAGACTGAGGTCAATATTGTGGATGAAAACAACAAATTATACTAAATCATCCCATAATAGAGAGGAAACAAAGTAAAAACTCTCTTTTCATGGCTGATATTGGGAATATTACTTATAAATTCATATCTAGTTTTTTGCTATGGACTGGGAATCAAGGGAATGGAGAACCGTGTGGATTTTTCCGGTTTTCGTTTTTGGTATTTTCAACAGTTAATACTTATGCTAATTGTATGACCATTAATTCAACGTGAAAGCTAATTTTGGGTGATATTAAAAGGTGGAATACGCAGATATTCATTTGGAACTTGAGTCGAACATCATCCGGAATACTTCTGCTAGGAAATTTGTAAGGATGTGAAGAATCGTGGTCATTTCAACGGGGGTGGTTTTTATCATGATACTAATAGGTTAATGACTTATATGACCAACCGAAATCCAGTTAGGACCCGTGTACTTGTCAGTTCATACAAAGTAATGGTTGAGGTTAAATTTTTCATTTCGGAACAAAATAATTAAGTTGATGCCCCGGCCGAAATTGAAAGGGTTCCATATTTCATTGAAATACTTAGTTACTTATAAAATGAATACCAAATATGGTTTAGTGTTAGGCACCTCCCATCAAGTCCATCCATCTTCCGTTATTAATTCGGTGAAATTCCTTGACAGGTAGGGTAAGGAATTGTGTTTTCTAATTATGGTGTCCGAGTAAGCATATATTTTCGTGAGCTTTATGCAGGATTCACTATTTACCTGTCCGTTAGGATAAGAGACAAGTAGATGGGGACTCTTACCTATCTTGGAGTGTACGGGAGTAGTATAATATGCATATTATAGATGTTTTAGAGTAGAAGTATTTACTATTGGTTGTGTAGTCCTCTAATGTTACAATGAAGTAGGGTTGGTGCACGTGACTCAGAGAAAGCATGTTACATTTGGTTAAAATGTAACCTTGTTGAATGTTACATTTAAATTTTCTTTGACGAAAAAACAACAAACAAAAACAAAATAAATTTTTACTCCACCAAATTAATTTAGGATGCTAATCAATCAATCAGCAAGAAGACGCCATCATTCAACTTCTATTTATCACACACCCATCACACGCTACATGGCTACCACGAAGAACAACAGCAACAACAATGTCATTTCAATACCCACAGATGTGGAAATAGGAAACACAACCTATTATCAAATCAACATCAAATTACCCCTTCGATCATTCATGGTGAAAAGACGATATTCAGATTTTGAACAATTGATCAATAATTTATGTGATAGTTTAGGTATAAATGCCAAAGATTTCCCTTATGAATTGCCTGCGAAACGGATAAATTGGTTGAATAGAAAGGAAGCTATTGTTGAGGAACGAAAGTTGGAGTTGGCTAGATTTTTGAATTTGGTGATTAGAGATAGATGTTTACAGAATGAACGATTAGTTTTGGATTTTTTGTCCTTGCCGATTAATTTTAAATTTAATAATGATATTTTTAAGAGCAGTGACCAGGAAGAAGATGGGAGCGAAGGCATGATGGCAATGGTTGATGAATCGACCATAACAACTGATAGCTGGTTACAAATCTATAGAAGTCTTAAACAAGAGATTCAAGATTGTAGTCAATATCCTACATCTATTCAAGAAAAGATCAAAATTAAAGAAAACATAAATCGAATCTATCAACCCACTTTCAATAATCTTACCAAATCACTTACATCACTTTCGTTATCCAATCAAGAAAAACAAAAACGAACAACTATGTTAAATCAACTTCAATCAAATATAGACACTATCCAAAACACCCAACCCCAAGCACAACAAGAAGGATTCAGAACTGGAAAAAGAGTATTGGGAGGTAGATCCACCCCAGACCTACCAAGAGAAACAGCAGAAACTATCCCATTATCAAATCAAGAACTTCTTCAACAACAAAAGCAAATCCATAAGGAACAAGATCAAGAAGTTGAACAACTTAGATATTTAATTGCTAAACAAAGAGATATTGGAGAACTTATACATAATGAAGTTGAGGAACAGAATCTTATGTTGGATAGATTTAATGATGAGGTTGATGATGCTAGTGAAAAAGTTAAACAGGCGAGATATAGAGCTAGGAAGATTGCATAATAAATTAGATATTAAATATTTAATTTAATTTACATAAACTATTTATTACATAAAGTAGGAGAACAAGCATTAGGATCGCGTGTTGCTTGCACAGTGAACTATATAACAATGTGGAAACCTCTGGGGGTCTCTTCAATAAATGGAAATATTCAGTGTTCATAGCAGTTGAACATTTATACCTCCTCAGGCAGCTGTATTGGTTCAGTAACGATTTGATTCAACATATTCACCAAATGTACATTCTCAACCAATGAATTCGAAGTCACATTTCCCCTAACGGCACTTGGTAAATCAGGATGATTTCTTAAATATTCTTGAGTTAATCTTGCTAAATGTGCATTATCTTTTCTTCCATTTAAAGTTCTTTCCACTACCGAACCTGGCAAATTCTCTTTAATCCTCCAAAACCCTCCAATCCCTCTAAAGAAATTAGCCACCCCCATTCTTCTTGGTGGATATGCCCTACCTCCATTCACCAAATTGTATATACTGGGGAAATATGACCAATAGAATAAACTACCAACATAGACACCAATCAAACTTCCGGCAATTATATCTCTTAAAAAATGCCGATTGTCACTTACACGAGTAGCAGCAACAAAACATGCCAACATTATAGGTAAGATTGTTAAAAACACCTTGAATGAATTATGTCGATTATCAAATGTATGTAATCTTGCTGAAACATTTAAAGCTGTGATTGTCATACTTGTAAATACCGCGGAACTATGTCCACTTGGGAACGCTCTAAAGCCTTCCCAAATCAAGTTTTGATCAGGTTGAGTACATACGGCAACGGTAGTTAATTGCATTGGGTCCATTACATTTGGTTGAACACTTGGAATACATCTACTTATAAGATCCGGTCGAGGGAGTCCTGTAATGTTTTTAAGAATTACCGTCGCCATTAATTGAGTCGCCATTGCACCTAATAAACATATTAAACCAGATATGAAATCCCATATTCTCCGTCGAATTGAATGATTGCAGGCTAAGATTGAGAAAATTCCAAATTGTATAATGGGAATTCCACCACAGATGAAAACTAATAATGGCATGGGTATGGCAACTTCTTGTTCTGTCATATAAGTGTATCTTATTGAAAGATCTAATAACAGGAATTCATGAAATCTGGGTGGGAGAATTGTCCCTAATATCATAGATAGGGTTAAAATGATTGAATATAGTAGGAAATCAAATATATAGGATAAGATTGTTAGACCTGACAATTGGACGTTGCGAAATGTGACTATCCAATCCCTGGCAAATAAATTCATTGAAACAAGAGCGATTGTAAGTAAATAAGTTTGTATGTGGTAGATTATGGGGTTGGTAAGTGTGTTAATGGGGTTGTGGTTGGTTTTTGCAATCATTTGTTGCAACAAATGCCGGGTAAATGTTTTCTCACAAAAAGAAGATTTTTTGTTTAACTGATTCACTTCTTCACTCACTTTAAAGTTTAAACGGAAAAATCTTTTCACTTCTTCAACTCATCACTTCATTCTTATTTCTTCTACACCAAACACTACACACACACACAAACCAATTGTATGTTTCAATTTCTACTAGAAAACAATTCCTTTTTGGTTTTTGAACGAATATTACTATTTTTAAGGATGATAACGTTTCGCCTATATTCGACAATTCATGAGAATATAACAAACAATTACACCAAGATCTACGCTGAGAAAATCTTTTACTATTCGTTTACCTTAACCAATTAACAAAGTGGAATCCAGTCTAATAAATTGAATTTAAATACTAACTTATAAACAAGAAGTCTAAAGGTCTAACTGTCTATATTAGGTTTAAAATAAATCAGGATGATGTTTCCTAACAACATCTCCCCATATTTTAATCCCTTCTTCTATCTCTTCACTTGACAAATAACTAATACTTAATCTTACACAATGATTCCCCCATCCTTTGGGATCTCCAGAAACTTCAAAATTCTCACCTCCAGCCAATATAACACCATATTGTTGAAGTTCCTGAACGATCTTATCATGATTATCTACCACTTCTGGTAATTTAACCCAAAGGAAATAACCCCCATCACCTCCATATACCTTTGTAGTCTTAGGTAAATATTTTTCAACACTCTCAATTAAAACCTTTGCTCGTTCTTTATATACCTTTGATAATCCTTCTATAATTTTATCCACTTGTCCTGAATCAATCATATCCGCAACCACAACACTAGCTAATTGTCCAGGTGTACCCCCAGATCTATTCGCACCAGTAATCGCCAATTGTGAAACTAATTTTGGAGTAGCAGTCTCTTGCCAACCAACTCTTAAACCTGGAGCAACGATTTTTGAAAATGTAGCATTTGAAATTGTGTTTCCATAGGTTTTATGAACAGGTAAAGTTTCTTGATCAATTTGATTAAATTTTGGAATTGGTGGGGATTTAGGGTTGGTGTAATTAAGAAAATCATATACATCATCACTTATGATTAACATATCATATTTCCTAGCTAATTCTAACAATTTAGTTCTGGTCTTTAAGGAATATGTCAACCCACCAGGATTAGAATAGGTAGGAACGAGATAGATCACAAACCTATAAATCTTCCTATCACCCCGAATGGGATCCTTAATTACATTTATCTCCCTCTCTCCATCATCGGCAGGCTCTAAACCACGTGAATAATATTCAAGCTGTTCTTCAAGATATCCCACATCAACATCATACTCTGCCCCCGGAGTCTCCTCAATAGCAGTCAATTTATCTTGAAAACCCAAGTCTAAAAACACAGTATTGATCAAAAAATAAGTCGGACTCACAATAAACGCCCTCTTAGTCAACCCTGACCCTTCACTCCCACTCGCACCACAATCAGTGACGGAAACCAAGATATTCGCAGCGCCATATGATGCACCACTAGTCAAATTCAAACAGTCCGGGTCGGTATATCCTCCTTTGGTCTTTCCATATTTGGTATCGATCCAGGAGGAGATGGTTTTACGGACATCAAGATTTCCAGGGTCAGTTCCGTATGTTAATGGATGTTGGTTCTGGGTGTCGGATTCGTATTTGAGATAGTCTGAGTTGAGGAGGACTTTATGGTAAGAGTCCGCGATTTGTTTTGTTGGGAGGAGGGAGGGTGTTGGGTGGCCTTTGAAGAAGTTGATTGGTTTCTTAGACATTGTGTTGGTTTGTTGGAATAGAAGGACGACAGTGTATTGAAGAAGGTTTTTAGTGAGTTTATATTCTTTTCGATAAAAAGGTGGTTTTGGAGATTAGCCGCTAAGCAAAAAATAAACAAATATTTATTTAACGCCGGGACTTCGTTAAAAATTACCGGAATCGGATCAAACCAATTGTGGAGGATTTGTGAATAATTATAATTGAAAGATGTCTTCTTTGTTTTATGCTCCTCCACTACCAATTTGGCGTTTATCTCATCATGAAATAAGTTAACTTGGAAAGTAAAATTGCCTACAACAACCAAACAATGTTATAGAGAGCTCAACAAATTTATTAATGACCTAACAAAATAGTTATTACACATAGAAAACACTCTACTACTAAATACTCCTACATCACCAACCAACTAGGTAGCAACTGGTGCTGGAGCTGGAACAGGTGCCGCAGGCGCCTTTGCCGGTGTTGCAGCAGGAACAACAGGAAGTGTTGGAAAATCAGCCACCGCACCAGTCGCATCCGATTTCCCAACTGCTCGAATAAAAACTTCAATCCCACCTTCTTTACAAAATCGAGAATTTGATTTCAAGGTTCCAAAATAAACATATCCAAATCTTTCACCTCCAGTTTCAACATTACATATTGACCAAATATCTTGACCAAAGAATTTTAATCGATCATGTTGAACACTAAATCCAAAGGATGTTTCTCCTTTTGGACAAATTTGAAGACGATTAGTCTTCAAATCAACTCGTAAGAATCGACGAGGAGCTGAATCAACAGCCAAACTAGTGTTTGCCAATATGACCCCCTTAATGGAATTGGTATGGGGATCAATACGAGGATCCCAGATGACATTTTTGGTTTCATAATATACTAATCTTTCAAGTGGTCTGAGATTATATTTATTATGCGGACCAGCTGCTAAACCTTGGTTTGGAGGGTGGTAGATTGCGAGCATAAAAGGCTCCGAGACCGGTTTTGCTTCAGCGGTATTTCCAACAGGGCCAGCGGCAGCAGCGGCGGCCTCAAAGACGTTTGGAAAGATGGGTTGGCCGAATATGATGTTTCCGAATAACAAGATGATGATTGTAGTGAGAAACATTGTTATTAGATGGGTTAATGCCATAAGCAAAGAGAAGTTGAGTTAAACGGGAAGAATGGCTGGTGGGTTCTTTATATAGATGAATAGTAACCTGCTGGATATGCTTTATTACTTCCAAAAAGTAGGTTTCTTCTGTGGATTTACACTTCCATACACCCTTTTCACAATGTTATTCCATAACATAACATATTGAGGATTCATATTGATAGAAGGAATTACCTTAAATCAGACCAATTTAGCATAGAAATAGGAAAGTAATGTTAGGCGGCTGTGGAAAAATAGACTGAATTATATATGATATAGAAACATTCTTTGACGATCTCGTCATGGCATATGTTCACCTTAGAGTAAATATAGTGTTGGTGGAGTTAAATGAAAAACTTTCCTGTATATAAACACACCAATTAAAAAACTGAAAAAGTTGATTTTGTAATGAACCTCCTTTCTTACTCAACAAGCAAAAAAAACTTAGCCAAGCAGCTATCAAGTAAGGGTTAGTTACCTAATAAACACACATATATATATAAACACATACATACAATGCCTACTGCAGCTGGTTTAGCATTAAGTGTCTTCCTCGGATGTGCCGCCAGAAGATATCAAATTCTAATCATGAACGGTCCAAAACAACCAAGATCGTTACAACGTCTTGTTGGATATGGACTTTCACTGGGATTATTTGTTGGACTTTATCTTTTCCTGGATAATTTAATTGAAAAGAATAGAAGTATTTTACAAAGAAGATTAGCTATCTTACGTGAACAAAGAGCTATTGGGGATGAATTCTTTGCATTTGAAGAAAATGGTGATTATAGATATACGAAGGAAAGAGAAGGTTTATTGTTGAAGTATATCGAGAAGTTTGGGGCTCCTTCTAAGTAAGAAGTCTGGTTTGGTTACGCTTAGCATTGAAATAATGAGACAAGATTAATACCAAGAGGGAGTTCATGTTTTTTGTAGGTTATTGCACAGTTTACAATTATTATTATTTATATTTTTACAAAACTAATACATATTAAAGAGTTCAAATGAGAGAATCAATGAATCAATGAATGATATATATACATGAGGCAGTTAGGTTATTATTCTTCTTCTTGTTCAGTTGCTCTATTAAACACTCCATCGTCTTCTGGTTCCTCTTCATCTTCACCGCCTGCCTCACTATGTGCTCCAGCATCACTATCATACTCTTCATCAACTTCACTGTCATCCTCGTCATCTCCTTCTTTAAAATCAGCATCTTCTTCACTATCATCATCATCAGCACCACCGCCGCCGCTTTGTTGTTGTGGTTGTTGTTGTCCTTCCTGCTGTGTCGAGTCACCTCCTTCTTGAGTAGCTTTATTGGTTTCATGAATCTTTTCTTGATGAATAGTATTAAAAGAATCATCACTAATGTTATGTTGCTTAATAAAATCATCAATTACTTGAAAGAAAGCTTGATCAACCATACTAAATTCAATTGCTCTTTCTTCATTTCTTGGGGTTACAACCGTCACCACAATACTAAATGTATTTCTGGTAATATTTATATAACTTGCATTCAAAACTTTTGAAATTTCATACACTAATATTGGTTTTTTGAATCCAAATATAAGATGAGGTTGATTGTATTGATTTCCATTTAGGAGTATTAAAACTCCATCCTTTGCTCCCTTATGACATTCAACCATAATGATTAAATTTTCCTTGTTGGTAGTTTGAGTTAACGCTACTGCATTGTCATTATTAAGACCAAAATCAGTGTGGAAGATGGTTGGACAAGGTAGATAATTAATCAAATTAATCCCACATAATTTAAATTGTCTTTTAAAGTAATCTAAAATTCGTTCTTGAATAGGATTTAAAATCAATGTATTCTTTGGTGAAGCAAATTGCGATTCAATATCAGCTGGTAATTTCCCATTTTTGATCATTTGTTTTTTGATTATATCCAATTGAATCTGGCAAATGATTGGATCTTTTGTCATATTGGTTTCATTACAATATTCATCAGTAATCCAGAAACATAAAGATGCAACGCCTTTTTTAGATGGATTGGTGGAATTACCTAAGATAGGAATGATCATACATAATCTAATTGAGGTTTCTAAATTCAAAATTGAAATTTCTGGAATCATAGTAAAAGGATTCACAATGGAAAGCACTGGGATTGGTGTACCATCTCGTTCAATTAAATGAAAAGTTAAGTTCATTTTCTTTCTAATTGGAGATTGGAATGAAACTTGAGGGATTTCAAATATTATAGATGCTTCAGGAATAGGAACTTCACTTTGTACGACTCCATATGTTGCCAAGCCGGATTCTCCATTTGTTGTTGTGGTAGTTGTTGCTGTTGTTGTTGCTGACGATTCATTTGATTTTCTTCGTTTATAGTCGTCATTGTTGGAATCGCATAAATATGTGAATAAATTGTTGAACACTTGAAGATTAGCAGGATCTTTTTGAATTACTGATCTGACTTGGGATTGTAGATCGTGAGGAAGTGTCAGTATCCAATGAGGCTCCAGCATACTATGATATAAATAAATGAATGTGTAACGAGTGGTGATGTGATGGAAACGAGCTAAATATAAGGAATGGGGACTTGATTGTTTTGAATGAGCAGAAATAATCAATCATCATCAAATTGATGTCTAAATTGGACGAAAAACCGAACCGTTAAACGAAAAAACTTCAACTAGGAATTAGCAAGATTAAATAATCAAAAGTAAACAATCATCCAAGTTAATGGGAAACGACAACAATGATAAGTTATTAGACCCAAATGCAAATGTATTATATTTACTTCCCAATTATTTAAAAGACTTAATAATTGTTGATTCAGTATATAACATTGTATTAAACTCAATTGAAGATGAAGCCGTAAAGAACCAACTTAGCAGCCTCAAAGAATCTATAGACCATTCAATAGTTGGACAATCAATAGATCAAGATATATGTTTGATTTTATCTATGATGTTTGGTGCAAGTTTTATGAAAGCTATTGATATTGTTTTCTCCAAACAAATTCAATGTTCTTTACCAGCTGGGATAGAATTACAAGAATATTTGGAGAATCCATTAATGTATCCCACAACTCAATTCAAAATTAGTTCTTCCTCTAAGTCATTTGATGGAATAGACAACTATTTATTGAAGTTGGGATATAGATTGATCCATGGAACATTGGTTGCGACCACCACCAGCACCTCCAATGAAGTTAGCATAAAAGAAAGGAAGAGTATCACTCACAAGTTGAGTTATAGCACTGTTGATTTATATAATTGGTATTGCGATTGTAATGAATATCAAGAAAGCTATACAAATGATATGAAACCAATTGAAATAAATGGCGATTCTAATTTAATTGAATGTTTACTTCGTCAACTGAAATCAATCATTTTACAACCAATTCCATTATGTTGCCATATTTTGGCAACATTGGTTATATTGGTTAATAAAATGGACAAATCATTTGACAAAGTATCAATTGTATAATATAATTGACTGGATAGTTCTATATATCTTGTATATATGGTTTAGTAATGTAGTATAAGAGGTAAGCAATTTTGATTCTTTAACCGTGGTTACCTTAATCTCGTAAGCATAGATTTGTTGCAAAATATTAACCAAAAACAACCAAAGGGTTTACAAATCGATAAAAGAGTCAACAATAACTCCAAAAAAAGATCATAATAATACCTTCACAGAGATTGGATACATCAATCAATTGATCAATTGAATTAGATTGATTTACAATTACACGTAAATCAGATGAAATATTAAGGTTTTTGAAAGTTGTACATGTTGCGAAATTTTTGAATGTGGTATCAAAGCATTGTAAGAGTCACCTATAGAAACACTCAGTTGCCATTTACAGAAGTATTCATGTAATTATAGCAGATCCAAAAGGGAGAGCCATAATTCTATATGGTAAATGACAACCAACAACACAACAAACAATGTAATTAGAAAGAGTTTAATTAGAACAGATCTGTGCATTTATATAATGTGGTTGACCACATAAAATTTTACACATACACACAATCGTCAGCACACACATTTACCACACATGTTTATGTAAAAGTTTATAGTGGGAGAATCCTTGTTAACTATGAAAGAAGGAAAAAGAAAAAAAAGAATTTCAAAAAAATTAAATTACAAGTAAAAAAAAACATTCGGTGGATTGAAAAAAAAAAAACAAAGAAAAAAGTAAGAATAGAAGGGAAGCCAAAAGAGAGAATTTTTGATCAGGCAGCCAAAAGGGCAAAAAAAATTATCATCAAATTTAGAAAATTAGAAAAACTTAACAGCAGCTAGCTATCTTCAACCATAAACGATAGAATCTTAATACATCTAATACCTCCCCCCATATACCCATATACAAGACACTTCATTGTTGTTTAATTATACACTACCCTATCACCCACCATCACTCGCCATCATCCGTAATTATTTATACATACATATTTATATTTTCATTTCTAAAAAAGAGTTTAATTATATTCATCCTTTGCATTTTTTAATACGCTTCACACTCACACACAGACACACACACCGCTTCCATATAATATTTGCCCCATTACTCCAACGACAACAATAAAGTTAAAAGGCAAAGAAGATTAATTATCAACTGGCATTATTAATACTTCATACATATATTACATTACTGCTTTAGATTCTAAGAGCGTGTTTTTGTCACTATCAAAATTTATTAACTTAAGTGAAGTGACTCAATCAATTAATTTCAGTTCGAATTCAACGCACGCACACATCCCCACTACATAGAAAGATTTTAAATTACTACACTTTCTATCAAGAATAATATTGCAAGTATTCTATTATCATACAATCAAGGGGAAATACTTCATGTTCTAAAAGTGAAAAGAATAACTATCAAATTACTTTACCAGATACTTTTAATACCACTTTGTCATAATATTGTAATATCACTTACACACACACATACACATATATATATATCTAATGTCGTCAACATCTTCATCTTCGTCAAGTAGTGGCCCTAGCCGTTTTCGCGGTGATGCAGCTAGTTTTTCACCAAGTCACCCTTCATATAATCCACATCAACAACCAGGACATCAACCGCATCAAGCTCCACCTTCGCAATATTTTAATCAACCTCCTATTCAACAACAACAGCAGCAACAGCAACCACCACCACCGCACCAACATATACAACCACATCCTCAACAACATATGTATATGCAATATGCAAGCCAACAATATCCAATGATGGTGAATTACAATCCTGTATATGTGCCTGTATATATTCCTGACCCATATTATCCGACGCAGCAGTACCAAATACCCAACCAGCCACAAGCACCACATCCTCAACAGCCAATTCATTACCCTCAGCCAACCCCTTATAATAACCATCGCAAAAATAATACCAACACTAACACCACAGGCGCTAACAATATTAATAATACTAATGGCACTTATAACAACAAGAGGACAAGTCAAGCATATAATAAATACACTCCGGTAACTGCAAAACCAAATGGCAATAATATAAAACCAAATCTAGTGGAATCATCTTCTTCACCTTCACCAATTGCCACCAAAGATGAATTGACTACTCCAACTTCCACTTCATGCTCTACATCTACTATAAGCACTCCAGCAACTACCCCTGCCAAAACCATCGTAACTACTAATGATCAAAATGAAATTAATGACTCTAATGAAAAACAACAGCCACCAGAACAACAACCCGAACAACCACCACCTCCAATACAGATAAAATATCCATTATTTATTAATACTGATTATAATGAATTTGAGAAACAATTTTCTATAATCAATCAGAAAAGAATACTGGATCTTGCCAAGAAGAATCAACAATTACACAAATTACAAACCCCTGATAATGATAATAGATTAATATTTAATACCACCTTAATAAAGATTCTCGATTTCAATTCCAATAGTACGACAACCACTGATGGTGGAGTGCAGCAATTGATCAAGACAATTCATCCACCACCAACGAAACCTATCACTGTACAAGAACCATCAACTACAACAACTACTACCAGTACCAACACCCCATCAACAGACTTAGCCCAAGAAGAAGAAGAAGACGAAAACAAAGAAGAAGAAGAACAACCACAACCACAACCGCAACAACAAGAAGAACAAGAAGAGAAACAACAACCCTCACAACTAACACAACAACCAGCAAATTGGGCATCATTCTTACAAACTTCATCCCGAACCTCTCCTGACATCTCCAAGAAACAAATCACCAAATCCGCCACTCCCACCAAAGCCACGTCCCCAACTGCCACCATAAGATCCGCAACACCAATCCTTCCATCAACTGCCTCATCATCCTCGACTGTTGATTTCAACATGTCCAATGAATCAGCACAACCATTAGGTGTATTATTATTAAAAATCATGTTTGATCCAAATTATTCTGTTTTGAATGCCGATTTACCCCTCTTTGATATAAAACCAAGAGGATTAACGAATACTGGTAATATATGTTATATGAATTCGATTTTACAAATTTTGATGCATTGTGAGCCATTTAATCGTATGGTGAAATTGATTGGAGATAAATCGATTGGAACTTTAGGTGAATCAAGTACTCCAATGTTAGATGCTACTTTGAAGATTTTTAACGAGTTTGCTACTCCTATAGAAGGTGTACCTGAAGGTAGTAAATTACCACCTATTTCACCAAAGGATTTTTATGATTCTTTGGTTTCACAACCGAAATTTTCTCATTTACAATGGGGACAACAAGAAGATGCAGAAGAGTTTTTGGGATATTATTTAGATGGATTAAATGATGAGTTTTTGGAAAGTATAAAGAAGTTGACTACTCCAATGGTTGATTCGTTGATACAAGGGTTTGCCGTTGATAATTCCCTAGAAGCCGTTACCAGGTTTAAATATAATGTCAAGACGGCTTTGAAGAAGGCCAGAAATGATATGAAGGAGGAAGAGAACGAGCATGGTTCAGGTGCTGGTACTGGTGGGGAATGGAATGAAGTTGGGCCAAATAAGAAGATTAATGTTAAACGTACTGTTGAAGTTGATCCTACTCCTATAAATATGATTTTTGGAGGGCAATTCAAATCAGTATTGACGATTCCTAAATCAGCTAATTCGAATCAATATCAGAAATCTATAACGTTTGATCCATATCAACATGTTCAATTGGATATTAGTAATAGCGATACAATTGAAGGAGCATTTAGACATATGAATGAATTGGAATATATCAGTTATAAATCAAATAATAATAAGGAAGTGCAAATCAAAAAGCAGACTTTTATTGATAAATTACCTGAGGTTTTAATTATTCATTTGAAAAGATTTAGTTATACCAAAAATCAAGATATTCAAATTGAAAAATTAAGGAAAAAGGTTGATTATAAACATGATTTAATAATACCTCGAGATACTTTATCAGTAGAATTGGTTGAAGAATTTAAATTTAAATTAATTGCTGTTGTTTATCATCATGGAAGTAGTGCTGATGCTGGACATTATACCAGTGATATATATAAGGATACTAAGGATTGGTGGAGAATTGATGATACATTGTTTAAGAAGATCAGTAATGAAGAAGTTTTGAATGCGGGGACTGAAGAAAATATTAAGAATGCTTATATCTTGTTATATCAAAAGATTCACAGTTGATGAGAAGGAAGAAGAAGAGCTAGGAGAGCAATTTGTATATTATGGTTATATTATATATAGAAAGCAAGTGTATATTAGGATAAATGTTTAAAAAATTTAATAAAAAAAATTGTATAAAAAGGTTTTTAGTTATTAGTCACATGTCTATTCTAGCATTGACATTGAGTCGCGTGTATATGGTTTGTTTTGATTAACTATTTTTTATTTAAAGTGGGGATTTAAACTTATTTAGATTTCCAGCCTTATTCTTTTTAGTAAGCGAAGAAAATACTAACAATTAATTTCTCTGTGAAACAATTATTAACCTAACAATGTCCAAGATAAAAAACCATAACACGCCGCCAAGAAGATAATGGATGAAGTAAGTAGACAACCAATCAACCAAATAACAACAACTTTAAGAAATCTCTTATAAAAAGTTTTCAACGTTTTCTTTTAAAAATGGATGTTCTGTCAGTTTTCTTCTCTCATTCAGTTTGGTAAACTACCCTTCATCACTATCAAGCCATAAAAAGTATGAAACCCAAAGCATCTAAAGCACCTAATACAGGAAATTGGCATTGGCCTCGGCTTTTGGGGGTAATATTTATGGTAGTATGCGCCGTTACTGCAATAATGTGTTTTGTGTACACTCGAAACAACTACTTAAACAGTTTTATTGATGACTTAGCCATTCCATTATACGCCGGTGCTGGTGTGCTGTTGATGATATACTTAAACTACTTTATCTATCACAATAAACAACCCCTTGTAGTTTTGATATTATTGAATCTTTGCTTTGCTTTTTGGATTGTCATGGTTGTTATCTTCTCATTAAAATATGGGAATGGGTGTAGAGCCATTGAGGGTCAACTCACCAATTGTGGACAGATGAAGGAATTGTTTATCGCCATGGTTATTTCCTTCAGTTGCTTAATCCTTGCTATAGTGAATTATACCTGGTATTGTATCGTTCCAATAGTTAAAAAAGGAGGGTTTAAAGCATTGGTATCCCGTAGACGCAGGGCTGTTGTGATTGAGGGACAGCCTGTGGCAGCAAATCCATTAGCTACTGGTTATCCCGTTCAAGATTATGGTTTCCAACAACAACAACCTCCACAAGTTGGGCATTCCTATCAACAACAACCCCCAGTATATGACTATACACCTCCTGCAAACCTGTACTTTAGAGACGTTCCTCCCCCTCCTCAACGTAAAGAAGAGCTTTATTAATGTTCCCCCCTTGGTATTTAATTGTTTGATGGTGAAAAAATAGAAATTCAAATATGTTTTGTCTGAAGTTGGGCTATTAGACCATGATGGTTAATCGGTTTTTGTAATTTGTGTAATCTTATGTAGAATTTGTGAATAAATATCTCAATAATTGAAATATGATATGTTTACTAGTATTGAAGTAGTAGAAGAGGAAAGGGTAGATGATTGAAGAGGCCGATATGTCCAGTACCTAAAAAATATGTCAAATCCCTTTGAGCATTTGTGCAGCACAAATCTATGTTGGTTGCTTTAAGAAGGAATGCAAGCCGTGCTTGCTCCTTTCGAAACAAAGTGATAAGATAACGAAGTTGAACAAACTTGAGACTAATGAATGATGATTGAATGCACTTTTGTGCTTATAACTATTCAATGTAATTAACCGAAATGGACAAGAAACAAAGGAAGAAGATACTACAATAAAAGCAACTTGACTAGCTTTATATGTATTAAAAAATCTATATCGAGGGAGCTAAAAAGATGACGAAGCAAATTGAGATTCCATAATCAAATCGTGCAAATTTAATCAAACTCAACTATACCAATAAGTACAATTTTTATCTTCTACCAAGACGTTGGAAGTTTTTTAATTAATCTAAATCTAATTTACTAATAATACATAAGAACAAAAATAAACGTTATCAAAATATTGTATTTAGTATATTAGCTTAGAATAAAGCAGCAGCAACGGCAGCGAAACCAGCAACGGCACCAGCAGCCATCTTGTTAGCACCACCTTCGTGAGTGGTGATGTTTTGGAAGGTGGAGGTTGGAGCAGCAGAAGAGGTAACGTAGGTGGTTGGGATAGTACATGGACCAGTGATGGTGATGGTGGTGGCTTCAGTGACGGTGATGGTCTTGTTGTTGACAACAACGGTGGTTGGTAATGGACAGTAGGTGGTGAAGTCAGTAACGACAACTTGGGTGGTAACTGTGACGTTAGCAGCGGAAGCAGCAGCGACTAAAGAAGCTGGGACAATAACCTTGGAGAATTGCATTTTTGATTTATATGTAAGCGAATGACTTTGGAGTGAATACTGAAGAAGTAAGAAGAGGAAAAGAAGAAGAATACAAAAGAATTAAGTTCAAAGAGAGAGAGATCTATCAATTTATATAATCATGAAAATGTGTGAACTATTCGGTACCTTCGTTAATTAAAGATCATTTTACAACCTACCAAAAATAAAAATTTCATCAAAACATTGCGAGTGACTGCAAGATGGAATTAAAAAATTATTTGTTGCAGCTGCAGAAAAAAAGAAATTTTCATATTTTTGGGCGGTTATGCATATTTTTTTGATCAATAACAATGGAAACTGAAATTTGCGTTAACAATAAACTTCTATATTAGGAAGTTACATAACCCAATTGAGTTGGCAACCTGCAGAATGGGAATCAACGGATTAATAAAAGAAGTCACAAATCCTTAAAAAAATAAATGGTACTGGATAAAAATAGACCTTACTATTTTTAGTAGGTAAATATTTACATTTATGCAACGCAATACTTTGCTATATAAAATAATCGATGTTCGTTACCTTTTGATGTAGCAAATAGGGGAACCCGTCAGAGGCTTTCAGTCACTTCTGGAATTAGAGCTTCGCTTAAAATATCCAATTGAATCTCCCAACGGAACAGGAAGTTTAATTACAAATCAACACACAACCACTCATGGATTGTTAAAACTTTCATCTGATAGTTAAATTACTTATTGTGGATATTGAATAACCTTTTGATTTTGCCACTGTCATTGTTGAGAAGAAAGTTTGTTTACTTTGGTCCATTGTTTCGAGAGACTGATTCTATTGTTTACGATTTGTTCGATTGTTTCTCTTTTTTGTGCTTCGTGAATATCGAAATTTTTTTTAGATTCAGATTCATCATAACAGTTGTTGCTGGTTATTTTACTATATTAGCTATGAGAGATAATACTAATTTCAGTTCAACCTAACGCTTTGTCTGCATAGTTGTAAAGCACTAAGAACTTTTGGGCCATTCAGATAGCAATTGTGCCCCTATATTTAGAATTCTATCTATTTTCGCAATATTTATTGCGAGCGAGCATTCAACGCATTGTCGCCGAATTTCTCTGGTTACCAGGGTATTTATTAATAGCACTGATGTTTACACATCTACGAAATATTTGCGCTCGCTCACATTATCGAAAACGTGGGATGGTGAAATCGATCATACTTGTTACACCATTGGCAGAAGTCGCGTTTGAGCAGGGTCCAAACAAGAAAAAGTTTTTTGGTGAAGGGCTTTCGTGTAGAATAGTGATTTTCCACTTGCATCGCTATACCAATTGCGATGCAATAGTAAAAGCCTTACGTCACGGTAGGACGATATGTGGTTGCAAGTATTGGCTTTTCACAGGATAAGCCTTTTTCTAGCAATTGGGCTTGAATTCTTGTAATTTCTTTTTTCTAATTCTTAATTGTATCAGCGAGATTCACAAAACTTTAACTCTCCAGTGAATCTTTGCGCTCAGTATTGTTGGGAATTTCTCCAAGCATATTGTTCACTTGTTACTACTTAATTACGTGCGTCACTATTGTATGACTCCTACGCTGATAGGGGCTTGTGAAATTTCAATCTCTTAGAAATGAACTTTTGACTGCCGGACCAACCAGGCAGTGTATTATCTTGGATGTATGATTCCGATTAGATTGCTCTCCGAGGTTTTGTGAAAATCATGCGTTGTCAAGCCATAGGTTAAAAATTTGCGATCTCTTCATTTTTGCGTGGAAACACAGTTTCCTCAAACAGTATTGCTCTCAATGGAGATAAACCAGAAAAGTATCTAGATATCGTAGAGTTAGATCAAACAAGAAGAAACGCACTATACTAGAGTTTGCTTTTAGTCATGACTCATCACAATTAGTCTGGGTTTGATTGGTTTGGATAATAATGTGCAATTACCAACTTTTTCGAAGACTCTGGGTTTGTGTTATGTATGATGCAATTGATAGATCTTTAGAGCTGATATTACTTTGCAACCTATATGTGGTAACCACCTTAACGCTACAGCGTTCATCAATTAGATATTGTTAAGAGCAATATGTATCTTTGTCCCGGAGACAGGCTCCATGTGGATTTATCAATTAATCATTATATTAAAACAGTGCAAGTATAAACAATAAACAAATTGTTCCTACGTATATAAATATTTATTTCTAGTCTAAAAATACAAATTTACCAACATTCATAACCACCATCAACCACCAAATTATGACCTGTGGTATAAGAACTTGCTGATTCACTAGCTAAATACAAGACAGATCCCACAAATTCCTTTGGTTCAGCCATCCTCCTCATTGGAATCTTTGATTCCCAAGCTTCCTTCATTTCAGTGTGTCCACTAATAACATTTCTTGTTAATGGGGTCAAGATATATCCCGGAGATAATGTGTTAACCCTTATATTATATTTAGCCCATTCACAAGCTAAAGATCTAGCTAAATGAATAACACCAGCTTTTGACATATTATACATACATTGTGGTTGAGGATCATTGACAATAGTACCAGACATAGATCCAATCAAAATAATGGATCCACGTAAGTTATTTTCAATTAATGGTCTTGCAAATGATTGTGAAACATAAAAAGATCCCAAGCCATTAACCTTCATTAAATTTTCAGCATTTTTAGCAGGATAATCTTCTGCAGCGAAATTTTCACAATAACCAGCTGAATTAATTAAGATATCAGCAATCTTTTCATGATGAGTATTAATTGCTTGAAATGTGGATTCCACCGATTCAGCATCACCAATGTTACATGACCATGCAGAAACCTTACCGATTGGAGATTCATGAGTACCCTTTAATGTTTCTTGGCCCCATGCTAAAACTTCCTTTGCTGCTTGTGTGGTGCGTTCTAAGTTGATATCGATAAGAGCTACATCTGCACCTTGAGCTAATAAAGCACGAGATAAGATGGATGCTAAACCGCCTGATCCACCTGTGAGTATGGCTAATCTACCGTCTAATCTGAAGTTTGGAACGATATTATCGTATGCGTAAGTTGACATTTGTATATTGATAAATTTTGAGTTAATGTCTAAATGAGTATATAAGAATAAGAATTTAAAATCAGAAAGAGAGCATAGAACAGGAACGTACGGGGAGTGTCTATTTATATAGCGGTTGGTAATTAGTGAAAAATTCTTCAAATTACCCCATAAATTTTTTAAAACCGATGACCCACGAATTCATGAAAATTGCAGTCAAGCATTTAAAAATAAATCTTTCATTGTTTTCGGAAAAATAGAACAATCTAAAATTCTATTGAAGATTGGATGTAAACTGTGTCAAAACATCGGAGCTGTTATCGGGAGAACAAAACATTTTTGATGTTTTTGTCTTAGAAATTTGCAACCCAATGTTTTAAAAGAAAAGCGATGCTTGTTAATGACATATAATGCATAACAAATTGAAAAAGTCATCAGATTTATGTTACGACAAATCGTGTTCGTGAAGCTGATCACGAACATTCATGAACGTTATTTCGTAAACTATTGGATATATAAATGAGAAGTGGTCGTTAGTTGGCGACAGACCATATTAGTTGCAGTCTGGTTCAATGATTAGCTTTGATTTGATCACACTACCCCCAATGTAATAAAATTGTTAAAGGCGGGTTGTTTCAACTATTTGCTTCACTTTTTATGAAACTTGCTATCAAAGTTTTTAGAGGCGGGTTCATCATTGTTCTACTTTAAAATGATCTGGAACTTTTAAGGGGAAGTGCCGGAAAAATACGAGGTTTATTTTTTTTAGATAAATTGGAAGGGATTATGTTGGGGATAGTTTCTCTAAATGTTATCAGGGTTGCAAAATTTGTCCAATCCAATGTGGGGGATTCTTGCTAAGGGGAAAGATTTCCTTAAAGAAACTATGAGGTATTATTAACTTGTATAAATCGTCGTTTGATAATTCTCGGAAGAACCAAACATAACAAAGTCTCTCGGAAGAACAAATATTGTTCTCAACGGTTTTCCACTTATTATTATACCAGCTCTATTCAAAACTGGTTAACGATGTAGGCTCTAAAAATAGAACGCTGTACCATACAAGCATATTTGTATGCATCAAACCTACTAGGTTAACCTCACATGTATATGACCCTCGATTAGACTACCGGGAATAGTTCCATAAGTTACGTGTTTTATTGAACACAGCACGCATTCCCACTAAATTTGAACAAAATAAAATAATATTCTTTCATTTAAATGATATCTCTGTCTGATACATAGATATGTTCTTGTAATGTCTAGTGAAGCAGCTTGCAATACATTAGTAGCTATTCAATTCGTTACTCTTTCTTCGCTTCCCTGGTTGAATTATTCAAACCATAAATAATTCCTGCATATAGCGCGACCACACCAAAAAAAAAGATCCAAAATTCAAATGAAACCCCAAGATTGAAATGTAAGCTACAAAGGGAAGTGGCAATTGTTATCTTTCCTATTCAATTCATTTAGTTAATTATATATTATCTTCAAATGAACTTCCTTAGGAAATTCATCGGCACGAAAACAACTGATGAAGTTGCTCTGATTCGTTCAGGTAAATTATTTCTTACCCGATCAAATCAATCGCCAAAGGGAGCGATCGAATGTCTTTATAATGATGCCTACGCTTGTATCAAACAGACAACATCTCCATTTATTTACCAATTATGTATTACTCGAGTATATCAAGAAGGAGAATTAGATAATCATAATTCCAATTATGATTATGATTCTGATGATGATGACGATTATGAAGATGATGAAAGTTCAAATAACAATAGCAGTTCGCATATTGGAGGTAGTCACAGTAAAGATGAATGGACTTTCCCAATTAATGAAGAATTAAAATTTTATACCTATGATAAAAGTGATGGAAGTAAAGCTATTGTTTGGAAGGATTTGAATGGTGATTTGGGTGATAAATTTGAGTTTGTCATTGACGAAGAAGTTAGATTTAATGATATTGAAGCATTTATGTTATGTATTTACAAATGTTTATATGAACATAAATACCGAGTCAGTTCGTTGAAGGTTAATAATATGTCCGAATTGAAAGAGTTTGTATACAATCCAAAGTCAGAACTGTTATCATTTAATAATTTGAACTATAACGAAGACTTGGAAGATGAGGATGACGGCGAGGAAGAAGAAGAAGAAGAGGAGGAGGAAGACGAAAATGATGATGCTGAATTTGAGGTCAATGAAGAAGATAATTCCGATTCTGACGAAGATGTCAAACCTATCTCTTCACCAGCAAAAGAAACTATGCCCAATCCTGCTCCAAAAAATGAACAACTTGATAACAACCAACAACCAGATCCAAAGGGAAATGTCACATATCAGTCAAAAGGTTTCAATCTCCACATATACAATCCTGAAACTGGTACTTTTATTCAAGAACTTGAATCTCCAAATGTTGAAATGAAATTGATTGATTTAGGTAAATTTGAATCAACATTATTCATCAAAAGTCTTGATCCATCAAATCCAATTCGGATTAATGCTACCCTTAGTAGAAATATGAACCCAACATTTAGTTATGAACATTTATCCTTTGTTTTTAATTATTTTACTGCCGATGAAACTTCTGGTGAGCTTACTGCATCTTCTTGGTTGATTAAGTTTGCTGGATTTAATGAATTAACTCAATTCCAGAGAAGATTCTTAGCATCTATGTATGAAACTTTTAATCAACTGAAATGGGGTAAGAGTGCCGAACTGGATTATTTTGTTGAATCATTCTCTCAAATGAACATCGATGAAGCAGAGGATCTTACAGAGGAAGACAAGAAGGAACTATTGGAAGAATTAGATGAAGCTGAAGAAGAGGAAACTGATGAGGAAGAAGTAACTCGTTCAAAGATTAGATCGAGCGAGTATGCAGATGAAGAAGAACAAGAATTGGAAAATTGGAAAGATAAACTGGTAGAAAAGAATAGTGCATTGTCAGTTGGTTATGCTAAGGATCGTTCATATGTCGTAAGAGGGAATAAATTGGGAGTTTTCACTCCAGGAGAGTCTGGATTAGATTTTTAAACTAGTATAACTAATATTTCCGATTTGAACGGAAAGAGGTTTGATCCTGAAAAATTAATGTTACATCAACAAGATCAATTTATGATTATGTCAAACCCAGAATTTGATAATAAGAAATTATTCAAGATTGATTTAAATCGTGGTAAAGTTGTTGAAGAATGGGAAGTTTCAAAGGATGTTCCAGTTGTATCATATGCTCCAAAAACTAAATTCTCACAATTAACGAATGAACAAACTTTGACTGGTATTTCTGCCAATGGGTTATTTACCAT
The DNA here is from genome assembly GCA_002105455.1 of Hemisphaericaspora xylofermentans. NCBI lineage: Eukaryota > Fungi > Ascomycota > Pichiomycetes > Serinales > Debaryomycetaceae > Hemisphaericaspora > Hemisphaericaspora xylofermentans. Next base: position 126,789 of record NDXA01000295.1, on the reverse strand, counting down.
TGATCCAAGATTATCCGGAACTAAATTGGTAAATGATAACACATATAAAGCATATAAAACCACCAATAATCAATTCCAAACTGTAGCAACTACTGCAGAAGGTTATATTGCGTTGGGAAGTGGAAAAGGTGACATCAAGTTATTCAATAAATTGGGATCAAATGCTAAAACAGCCTTACCTTCACTCGGTGATGGAATTATTGGTTTGGATGTTTCAAGTGATGGTAGATGGATTTTGGCAACTTGTGCCACCTATTTATTGTTAATTGATAATAAAATCGGCCAGGGACAAAAGAATACTGGAAATATTGGATTCACTCATTATTTTGATAAGGATAAAAAGCCAATTCCTACAAGATTGGCCTTAAATCCAGAACATGTATCCAACATGACCATGGGCAATCATGGGAAACCAATACAATTCACCCAAGCATATTTCAATACTGGGGTAGACTCGAAAGAAACTACAATTGTAACATCTACTGGGCAATACATAATTACTTGGTCAATGAAGAAGGTATTATTGAATCAACCCGACCCATATCTTATCAGAAAGTATGATCAAGATATTATTGCGGAAAACTTTAAGTTTGGTTCAAATAATGATGTTATATTGGCATTACTGAATGATGTGTCTATGGTGAGTAAGAGAAGTTTATCCACTCCTACTAGAGTGTTTAAAAAATAGAGACGGACGTTGCTTGATTGGTTTTCTGTTTGTTTTTGAAATTTGTTTTATTTTTGTTGGTTTCTCCATGGGATATCTTTCGATAGGATATATATAGTTTAATCTTTCTTTTTAATATACGAACTTGCTTATATATCAATTTGTAGTTGGATTTTGCAGGAAATTTCATTGCCAATTTCAATAGTTCATGTAGTTAAATCATTTTCACGCAAATTTACCACAGGATACGTGTTTTTTTGCTTCAAAATTTCGGTAGAATTTTGCAACAAATTTCTGATCCAAGTTTATGATTTACGTCGGTCTTGAACTTTCTTGCAACTTGACTGCTCACATCTACAACCAATCATCTTGAAAGTGATGCTTCATCTACAAGTATGAGAAGAAAAAGTATAAAATAGATTTTGGAGTGAACATGTAGATAAAATATACGTATAAATTTATTGTACCATCCCACGATTAATAATATTGACTACAAAAACTACCAATCAAGCTATGCTTGATCGTTGTGGAATCCTGGAACAAGCTCCAAACCCCCATATGTCTCTTTCAGATACGGTTGATTCAACGTATCAACAATAGTTTGTCACCTGCTTTCTTAGCTCTTTGACCGAATTCGGGTAGTGATTTAACCAGGTTTGAAACCATATCACAGACTTAATAAGTAGTATTATATAGGACTATAGATTGGAAGTAGTCAGCCTATCTCCACAGAATGTAAAATTCTAGAGGGGATAATCAAAGTTTATTGAATGGAAGGGTGCTCAATTCCACCGAACTGTCATAAATATACATCAGCGATTAGCAATGTAAAACGTATCAGCTCCATCAATCAGTAATCAAACTGATGCTCTTTTAATTCTATCTAAAGTTGAGCGACCATACCTTTCTCCCTTATGATCAATAGTGCCATTTAATCCAAATTAAACGGAAACCTCCCATCTTCCCATAACAACTTACTTTGAATCTCATTACCAAATCTTAAGAGAGCGTTTCAACTCATGATACCAAATAATTCTAAATGCATTAACCTTATGCCAAGTAGTCGGCACATATGAATGTACATCGAGATTCTTTAGATGCGCTTCGTTCGGGAATTCTTGATACGGGATCTGATTTATTTTTGCATGAATCTTTCGAACCCAATTATTAAAACCTGGAGAATCTATTAATTTACGATATAGAAGCTCTTCAAGTGATCTTGGTGGAGGTCTCATTGGTATGAATATGCAATTGCTTATGTAATAAAGAGCGATGAGACAGTGGATAAGTAAATGAATGCGAAAAAAAAAAGAATCACTGAAATTCAAATTGCAATTGAATCGATTGGGCTGTTAACCTGACCAAATTCTTCAACTGAGTTTTGGATTCATCTTCTTTTCCGATCAAGCTTGTTTCACACGCCAAAGATAATAATGGATATAGATCTACGAATTTCAACAAAACCTTAAGTTCATGGCAGTTTCTGTTTTCTTTTTTCCATTATTAGCTTTCTTCCAAAGTGGGTTTTGCTAAGGATGGTTGGAAGGATAAGAAACCCAAAGTCTGGACCAGGGCGGGCCATTTTATCATCAGCTTAGGGCAATTAAAGAATTGTATAGTGCAGATTATCAGAAAGAGAGCGAATATCGTAGATGCATCCGATCTTCAACGTTGTTACAATTATTATAACTTAGACCAAAAATTAAGAATATTACTCTGAATGACTATTCACGTATACTGAATAATAAACATGGGTTTGTGAAAGAATACATTCTCCACATACGTAGCCATCCAGCTCTCCTGATCAACAATATTCAACCACGAAGCCAAGGGATTCAGTAGATACCTTTCCTTTAAGGTTGGGAGACAATCTAACTAGAAGTGGTCGTACATTCTCCGATTTGAGTGATTCAAGAAGAATTTGATTCTCAGTAATCAGGCTGTATGTACCATCGAGATTCAACTCCTGTAAGTTGGCACATTTGGATAACATAAAGTTTAGTATCACTCCTTTTCCTACCTTAGCAGCATTAAGGTTTAACTTGCCTAGGGACGGCGGGAAGCTGAATTTATCTTTCTGTTGCAGAGATTCATAAGCGTCCCCTTTGAATAGCATAAAATCGATAACTTTCAAATTGGCCAATCTTTCAAATACCTTAGGAGCAAAAGTACAAAAACCCAGATTTTCTACCAACCTAAGATGTTCTAATGTAGTTGGGAGATTTTCCAACCTGGAAATTATGTTCCTTGATATGTCTAATTTCTTTAAATGAGGGTGCTTATGGAGTTGCAACCTACTCAAGCTTTCTGTCGTTAGCTTACAATTAGTTAGATCTAATTCCTTTAACATTCCAGGGAAAGAACTCGCACGTAGACATTCTTCGAGGAAGAAATTGCCCTCCAAATTTAACTTTTCTAGAGTATCTGGTAGGGTCATACTTGAGCCGTCAATTTGTAAGTTGTTAACGCTTAAATCAAGCTCACGTAAAGTAGTTGAAATGATATTTATCGTAGTGAGCTTATTGTACAGCAAATATAATTTTTCTAGTGATAAAGGTAATTCCCAGTTGATCCCGGATTGTTCAAGTCCTCTAATCATAAATTGAGCTAAATTATGCGCCCATTCGAAATCGTCAAATTGAATTGGATGCAATGAAAATAAATGTAGCTTTTGTAAGGAGTTCGGGAACTTAATCCCTCTAACATCTGGGAGTTTAAGATTTAGTTCTACTAACGAAGAAGGTAATCTGATGTTACTCCAATCCTGATCGAAGTGCCACCATTCTTCACTTGGAAGCAAGTGATATTTAATGGAAAGGACCCTCAATGAATCTGGGAGCTCTAATGCTGATGGATTAGCGAATCCGGTAGCTGCTTCGATAAATAAATTTTCTAACTTGCTAGGAATCTTAAAGTCATTGCCTATCCTAAAGTTGTGACCTATTTCCCCGAACCTTCGAAAACGCGGAGGTCCTATTCTAAACAGAAGGGTATTCAATGATGGGGGAAATTCAACACCTTTAAGAAATTCGGGTGATACCCACCAATGAGAATCTATTCGCAAGTCTTTCAAACTCTTGTACTGTTCAATGGATTTCAAACTCTCAAATCTATCACAATGGTGTAAGCTTAGCTCTATACGTTCAATAGAAGTAGGTAATTTTAGGTGTGCCATTGTATTGATTTTCCCCCTTCCAGTGAAGAGTTGCAAGTTCTTTAGATAAGAAAGATCCAACTCTAGTAAACCACTGGTAAATATATACAACCATTGTAATCCCGAAGGAAAAGTGGGAAACAGGGTATCCGACTCTGTTGGTAACTGTAATACCTTCAAATTTGAAGGCCACCGAGGCCACTCTCCGAGATGAGGTCTCCTATAATTCAACTCTTGGATATTTTCACCCCATGCATGAGATACTGGAATTTCCGTATAGGCTATAGATTCTATTTTAGAAAGGAGGTCTTTTCCAAGCGTAAACGCTTCAACAATATCGATTCCGCGGATATTATATTTCTGAAAAATTGAATTCTCTAGTATTAACTCAATGGAAATATCTTGTAGCTTAATTCGCTGTACTCTGAGCAAATATTCTGGATAGTTTCTATGTAACCATAAGAAGCACTCCAAACCTATTTCACAACTTTCAGGAGTAAACCACTTGTTGTTTTTCATCAATTGTAGAAAATCACCAATAAGTATAGGTTTATGCTATTGTACAACGGAAATAGTAAGAATTTTTAATCCGAGGTTGTTCCAACGTAGGTTCCTCGAATTTTATGAACCGCTCAAACCAATTTGTCATACCACTCCATTCTCCAATTGCTATACAGCGATAAACAATTGGAATTGCGTATCTCCTAATCAAAGGAACGTCAAAATAAGTCTCCAAATACGAGGTAGGAATGAAATTTATTATCAATTGAATTAATTCCTTTGGAAGATTACAAAATAGCTTGAGGCTAAATACCGGATCATTTTGGTTGTTCCTTTCCAATTGGCTTCCAACGTTCAAGAGTGCTGATTTCTTTTTCTTAGGCTCGCTGACTGACGGGGTTTCAAGATTCCCTGGGGTTAAAGACTTCCTCTTGGTTGATTTGCATGAAGTTTCATTAAAGATGGAGGTAATTTCTTTCTTGGAAACAGGAAGTGCAGTCTCTTCAGGTTGATTATTGTTCATATTTTCCATTAGTCAACTTGACTACCTTTTATGAGGTTCTTCGGTTCTTCATTCAGAAGCAGGGTGTTGGAATTTAGGATGGTTGCATTAGAGAAAATTGTAACATCTCAACCTACGTCACGTGCAACAATATTATGTGAACAGTTCAGGAGTTAGACGAATTTACAAGGAAGCGGATTGGACCTAAAATTAAACAATTTGTAGATTTAATTTTCTTTTAAGGATATAGATGGTGAATTGATATTGAACCAATATTGTACTAGATGGAGTCAATATTGTACTTATTTGTTTATTTAAAACATTATTCATAGTAGTTGGTAACACTATTTCTATTTCAACATTACATTACGCATGGCGTAACTCTAATTGTTCAACACACTGGTTAAGCACTACTAATAAATAAGGTTAGATTATCAGCTTATCCCGCAAGTTGCTAAAAAACTGGATGTGACGACTGTCTGACGAAAATTACTTCATATTTCTGTCATGTCGAAAAGGAGAGATGGATTTCTCGAACTAGTCACATTAAACATTTTAAGCAGTATTATGTGTCCAGTTAGAATGCGTCGAAGAACCTCTGAGTGCACCATCAACTGTTGCTACATGTACCACAAAGAACCATGATGGGCATATCAATGTGGAATACCGGAAAAAAATTGATCCACACCAATCGGGCAGGTCCCCGTATCTACCCATAAATCCAAGATTTTTGTGGAAATCGTACTTGGACACAAATTGTTCTCGGCGGTTTATCCGTCCCAGGGTAGTTTGACCACTGTAACAAGATTGTAGTACACTATTCGGATACGAACTTAAGAGAAAAATCGGTACAAAAGGAAGAAAATTAATAAAACTCTATTTTGCTTTCAGAAGTATGGAATTTTAATTTCTTGGGAGTTGAAGGAAACCCCAAGATCAAGAGGGATATAAATTGGAACCCAAAATTTTGACAACATGCAAGATTTAGCATATTTATACGTACATTCATTACTGCAAAACACTTATATCTATTTTAGTTCAAAGATTAGACAGATATGTCAACAAATATTTATTATGCAATGGAAATCCAACCATCATTAACTAGCATAAACAGTGTCCTTCGGGATTATCAAGTGTATATTCAAGACAATATTGACTTATTAGGTGGACTACGATCAACTGATTCCTTAAACTCAATAATATCATCAAATATCCGACTCGCGACTAAAACACTGTTCGGGGCTACGCTCATAACACGAAGTATGGAAGATTTGTCAATTCCACAACGGTCTTCAAGACGACCATCTTACATAACACCTGAAGGAGGAAGTTCAAAAACTCAAATATCACCAATTTCCGAATTTAAGAATGTGGAGGATAGAAATTCACAATATTCAGTAGGGAGTTGTCCAACATTAATTGAGATGGATCGGGTTGGATCATATTCCGGGGATGTTTGGTTTTCATCAGTTTCAAACCAAGCTTATTCAGACGAAGATTTAATAGACCAAGAAGAACTTTTAGAAGGAATAGAAAAAGCAAAGATAGAACATATTGATGAAATCATAAAAGTTGAGTACAATTATGTGCCAACATCTCTGCCTATTAAATTGATAGAATGTATTTCTGCTATGTAAAGTGTTCAAAGTATAGACTACAGCCAAATCTGTATCAAGTTGATCTGACTTGCTAATTTATAATTTCCTAGACAGATAAAGACTTCTTGACAATCTCATAAACTGCCAATTAAAGGCCATGATTCCCATTCCACTTCTATTTATTGGTTCCACTTCTATTTGTATGTCTAACCATAATGTAATATACAAATCCGGTACGAAATGTCAAGATACTCTTGGCAAAAAGGGAGAAAGCAAACAAGTAAAATCCTCAAGAAGTTTTCAGGATATTTCCGCTGAGAGTAGAAACCAAATTGTGAAGAATAATTTTAAACTGAAGAAATATGTTCTTAGTTTTTACGACATGGTGTTCACCTTCCCCAGCTCATTTTGTATAGTTTTGCAGCCTTTTTGAATAGTAATTATACAAGCCGAGTTTTAAGAACAAAGAGAATCCCCCACTTCCCTCCTCCCATAGTTCATCAACGAGAACAATCAAGGGTTAATAACGTGGGGGAGGGGTTGTATTGTTGCTTTTTCTCAATAAACCTGCCGCCTTTCTCCTATTGGTGATTAGCCTATTGTTTCTAAAAATAAAAAGAAACTTTTAGTCCCTCCACCATATCAAAATTTTTTCTCAAGAAACATAAGCTGCAACCATCAAGAGACTACTTGAAGTATTCCATGCATTTATCGAGATTTAAACCGGTTTTCCCATTAGAAACGTGATGAGCCATTTTCCGTGGATCTTCCCTCCTGATCCAAGCTAGTCGCATGAACGATGGTTATGGAGCCAATATCTCTCTGGCTTCAATATTGGGGGTGATTTATCGTTTTAGTAGGGTTATCTTAATTACCTTATATTGGAGATGACATTCAGTAAATTCAATTCCCTTTCGCAATGATTCTTCTACCCAACTTGTCCTAATCGGGATTTGGTTATATAATAATAGTGCTTACCAACAAAATGTAAACCACGTCTCGTTGTTGATGTCACACGGACCAAAAAATATTAAAATCAAAAAATAAATTTCCGTTATCCATTTCTTTGGTTACACACATTTTTCAGTCTCTACTAAGAAATTTAAAATTTTGTTGAGTCATCTCTTCTTCTTGGAAAGCCAAACTATTTATATCAGGGGTAGTATATATCTTATATAGGATTAGAGTAATCTGACCTTTCAATCTGAATGTTGGCACTAGTCGCATCTTAATTTTATACTACGCATAGAAAACGAACAACCATTTTAGAATCATGTCTGACCATTCACTAGGATCAATCATATATACGGCCGTCAAACCAATCTTTAAAATCTATTTCATTATAGCTTTGGGATTCATATTGGCGAGGAAGAATATCTTATCAGTAGCAACATGTAGGGATATTTCAGATACAGTTGTGAATGCCATGATGCCCTGTTTGATCTTTGAACAACTTGTGGGGCATCTACAAAGTTCCGATATTAAAAATATTGGTATCATTTTCTTTACAGGAACATTATTATTTGCCGTTGGGGCTTGCTTGTCCATATTAACTTATTTCGTTACGAAAGCACCTAGACGATGGTTAGGTGGATTAATTAGTGTCGGTCTTTTCCCAAATATTTCCGATTTACCAATTGCATACTTACAAACATTTGCTAATAGTGGAGTTTTCCCTGCAGATGAAGGAGCTAAAGGGGTTGCATATGTGTGTATCTTCTTGATGACACAAGTGATCTATCAATTTTCTTTGGGGTTATATCGATTGATAGAATGGGATTTTAAAGAAGAAATTGCACAACGAGATTTAGAAAAGCATAATTCCAATTCAACAGAAGAAGAAAAGGCTACACCAATGACTACAAGTAGTACTGACGGTACTCGAGCTCAAGATGGAAACCATCTTGCAGTACCAAATATCAATTTACCTGTGCAAACCATTACAAATGAGAATGAATCTTTAGCAAGTGAATCTTTTCCAATGAGAAGAGAAGATTCAACAGGAACAACTAATGATGAAGGAGCTCAACATAGTGCATTCCTTGAATCGAGAGGATTAAATAAGATACTTTCAAATGCAAGCACAATAAAATCTACATCTTCTTCGCATAGACGAGCAGGTTCTGTATCTGGATTTTCAATTACAAGTGATTTATATAGTTTGAGATTAACACCTTCAAGAACTGCAGACTTAAGAAAACTCAAATCTCAAGATATTCAAGATGTTATTAATGAATATTCGGAATTTGAACAATTAAAGAACCCAGAAATTAAGCGTGTCGCTACCGGAACCAGTGCAATTGGTATTGAACTTGAACATGTCCCATCTACACCACAAGCCAAATCATCATCTTTTAAATCAAAAGTGAAAACATATATTAGACAAGTCGGTAGGAACTTAATTGCACCAAGTTCGATCGCTTTAGTTGTTGGGATTGCTGTGGCAATGTCACCACCATTAAAAGCATTATTTGTACCTGCAAAAGTTCATATTCCAAATGCACCAGATGGACAACCTCCATTATCATTTATAATGGATTTAACAAGTTATATTGGGGCAGCATGTGTTCCTTTAGGTTTAACATTATTAGGAGCCACTATTTCTAGATTACAAGTTAAGAAAATGCCACCAGGGTTTTGGAAAACTGCAGCAATGATAACTGCATCCAGATTAATTATTATTCCAATCATTGGAGTGGGTATAACCACTGGATTTTATAAAGCTGGTTGGTATGGAGATGATGATTTAATTAGATTTGTAAGTGTTTTAGAATTTGGGTTACCTAATGCTACTGCATTAGTTTATTTTACTGCATTTTATACTGATCCAAACTCAGATGATCATTTACAAATGGATTGTTTGGCTGTTGTTTTAATTTGGCAGTATGCTATATTATATATCACTTTACCATTTTTGGTTACATTTACATTAAAGGTATCTTTGGGATTTTAGGGTTTACTGATTATAGGATTTTAATGTTTATTTTTAGAAAGTTATTTAGAAGTTCTTTACTTATTTATTCAATCTTATTTATTATTTAATTGTTAGTAGGGAATTATCAATTAACCACTGGTAGGCTATGAGGTTTTAAGTCATAATGGTTGTGACATATTTCGCAATTTAGCAATCAAGTGGTTGTCAGTAAAATTTCAGATGTTTATTTCAGATGCTGCGCAACCAAAAAAAAATGAAATGAAACAACCACGTATGAGAAACCTAAATAGCAATCATCAAGAAACACATAAAAGGAGTTGAGTATTCCTACTTTTCGTGTCAATTGATTAAGATCACATAATATACCATCCCCACCATCATAATATATACTCAGCTAGTACTACAATCACTTTAAAAAATGGCATTATATTACACTTTAGTATTTGGTTTACTCGTGATGGAAATGGCATTCTTTGCCATTCTTTCCCTTCCATATCCACGTAATATAAGAAGAGCAGTATTAACAACTGTATCAGCACCATTCCGAAATGAACAATTCCAAATAGCCCTAAAGTGTGTTTTAGTCTTTGTTGCTATTTTATTCATTGATTCCGCTAATCGTGTCTATTCAGTTACTGTCGAATTAAATTCTGTTTCAACTTCAGGTGGCGGTGCTGCTTCAATCATGAATGAAAGATCTGAGGTACAAGCTAGAAGATTTTATGCCCAACGTAATATGTACCTTTGTGGGTTCACTCTATTCCTTCACTTGATCTTGATTAGAACTTATTCATTGGTTGCAGAATTGATCGTAACTAAGGATAAATTAGATGATATCAAGGCTACTAAACAAGATAATGTTGAAATTGTTAATTTGAAGAAGGAATTGGCACAAAAGGAAGAAGATATAGAAATCTTAAAGGGTCAAGCCAAAGGATTATCTAGAGATTATGAAGAGGTTGCTAATAGCGGTTCATTAAAATCAAGATAGACTCAAAAATATATATCGCTTTTATAAATATGGTTTGATTATTCCTATCCTGGTTTTATAGTATCTATACATTTAAATTTAACTATTTAACTTTCATAAGCATTACTCTTGTGTTTAGGAATAAATTGGAAATCGGGACCAGCTTTACCTAAGAACATTTCAGTAATCTTAATCCAATCCTTATAATCAGTAGAAGCCAATAATGTTTCCAATTCATTTCTACCTTTCCATTTTGGTGGTCTTTCATTAATCTTTGGAGGTAATCTTTCTAAAATCCCCACTGGAATATATCTATGAGTAAAACCTAAGAATTCGCACATAAATCTTCTAGCCAATCCAACACCATATTCGTCAGATCCCCAATGTTCAATAGCAAAATCAGCAAATTTTCTCAACATTTCCAATCGTTCAGTAGCTGATTTATCTAAATATTGTTGAGCTTCAACTTCTTCAAATATCCATGGTTTAATAAGCGCACCTCTTGCAACCATCACAGAATCAATTCCATCCATTTGAACACCATTATACCAGTCCAAATGAGTGAAAACATCACCATTCCCAACAAAATATGTTGGTTGGACATCAGTGGCTTCTTTATCTTCTTCCTTTTTCTCATTCCATTTTTGAACAACTTGACCAACTTCGGCAATATATCCCCAATCGGCTTCTCTGGTATAACGTTGTTGTCTTGAACGTCCATGTAAGGTGATTGCAGCAACATCACCTTCGGCTAAAAGTCTATCTACTAAATTGATAGCAGTATTCTTTCCATCTTTAGTCCCAGTTCTTATTTTGACTGTGACTGGAATATCCCCAGAACTGGCATTCATACCTTTAAGAATTCTTAATAATTTTGCAGGTTGATCTAATAATGCAGACCCTTGACCTTGTCTATATAATAAGTCAATTGGACAACCACAATTTAAATTAAGTTCGGAAACATTGGATGTATGTTTATAAATTGTTTCAGCGGCCTTAGCAGCAGAATAATGTTTAGCAGTTGCTATTTGAACACCAAATCCTGGATATTCAGTTGCGTGAGCTTTAGGTAATGCCCATTCAGAATTATTACCTTGAATTAATGGCACAGAAAGTGCCATTTCTGAATAAGTGATATCGGCACCTAATGTTTTCATAAGACGACGATAAGGTAAATTACCAACTGTAGTTAATGGAGATACGATTTTAGCATTACGTAAATTGATCTTTTTCTTTTCAGCAATCTTAAATGGAGCTTCAACATACGTTGATTGATTATTCTTGTTTTCTTCTAATCTAGCCAAGTTTTCATCATTCTTAACAACTGAATCTAAGTATTTGATTACAGGATCTGAAATATCAAATTTATAATTCTTTTTACGCAATCGAGTCTTAATTTCTCCATCAACTTTATTAACTTCATAATTCATTTCCTTTTTGCTTTGTTCTAATCTTTCCATATCTTTGATTAAAAATCCTGTTTCTTTATTATAATGAGATTTTAACCATCTACATTTTAAACCAGTAGGACAGTATCCAATAGCCTTAAAAACAGGACAAACGCCATCAATATCTTCAGGCTTTGATGCCAAATATTCTTCAACATTATGAGTATTCTTACATTGGTCAGCTCCAAAAGAACACTCTCTGACATTTTCAGGATCTAACAAAGTTGAACATAATCTCATTGTTTCTCTATTTTGTTTAAGATCACGTTTTTTATTTTGTCCTCTCCTACGCTTTCCCTTCTGTTGGGGTTGTTCTTGTTCACGGTCTCCACCTTCTGCTTCATCATCATCATAGAAATCTTCAACGAGTTCATTTGCTTTGGTGACTAAATATTCTGATTTGATGGCTGCTACTCCCTTTTGATAATTGTCTGTATGTTGCTTCTTAACAGATTCAGCAGCAGGTGCGACTTCCTCTGAAGTCTCAAGAGGTCTCTTTTCTTGGGAATTAGTCATGATGTATAGAGATCTAGGTTGTGATGAGTTAAGTGAAAAGCAAGAGAATGTTTAGTATCTCTCGTTATTAAGAAAATTGAAAAAAAAAAAGAAATCGGAATAAAAGAAAGTAAAAAATAATTTGAGTGATGAGCTGCTGCAAAATAAAAAATAAAAAAAGTTGCAATTCTTCGTTTGCAACCACCTGCAAATTTGTTACTAATAAATGGTAATGATTATAGTGAAAATTGGCCAAAGGTGATTCACATAGTTTTCATACTGGTGCTATCAGTTATATGGGCCATAGCAATGACCCTACTCAAATGCAGACAGCAGCGTTCATCCTCATGGTGCTATTTATATTGTTACCAGCATCCAAGGCACGACTGAAACAGATCGCACATGTCGAGAAGCTTATCCCGCTCGGAAGCCCAAGGATCTTGCTGTTTTCAGCCACAATCATTCACTCCAGAAGTGGAGATCCTTGACTTGTATTAGATAAAGAGGTTACCAAGAAAAGTGTCAAATGATTAGGAGGAAATTTTGCTCTAAACCGAAAATACTGATTAATTCCCGAGTTAGATTTTATAATCCCTCACATGCCTTTTAATTTAATTTATAGAATACTAACTAATGCCTTCTTAGGATTTGTCCATATATTCCTACACACAGATACCATCAAGTTTACGTTACCAAATGTAAGGTTTACTTGAAAATCTAAATCTCATATATATGCTCTGTTCTTCTGTATCTATCAAGAGCATTCAATCAGGCATACTTGTCAATTAAATTTTCCTCTAATTGGTAATGTTCCCATCTGTTAGTAGATAAAAAAGCCTTATAGATCTCAGTAACAAACTCTTCAAAAAAGTACATTAATGCCATTTCCTTGAATTTGATCTTTGGTAAATTTGGTAAATTATCATAAATCAATTCTCCTCTATCGGCTGTTTTTAATGCATCAATAATACCAGCATGTAGCCTCTCAAGTATTTTATAGTAGGCGCTAGAATCAGTTGCTCCCCAATGTCGAATTTCTTTGAAAAACCAAGTATAACTCTCACGGATATAATCACGAAGATCTGCTCTTGTGTAATCTTCACAGAATGGGATGTATGGTTCTTCGCTCATTCTCAACTAATGAAACAAAATTAATATAGATCAAATTAACCAAGTAGATATAATTACTGAAAATATCTTCTGGCATTACTGAAAATATCTTCTGGCAAGGGTCATTTATATATGGGATTTGTTAATGTGGAGCCTAGAAGTAGTTCTGCATGTGTTACACCCTTACTTTTTAAACCTTAAAATTTGTAGGGATTGGTACAAATTAGAAATTGACTTTCTCTTCTTGAAACTAAATTTGATATAAAACTAGATTTTTCAACTTCGTCTTACGAAGAGTTTATATTCAAATAAAAAAAGGATACTACCGGCCAACCAAAGGAGGTGTTCCGGTAAAGGATCCTGCTATTTGAACTTTAGGAAGTTTGCAAATTGACAAGTACAAAGTTACTAACTACATTTACCAATTGAAACAAATCAGGATTATTCGTTCTACACAAGAAGTAGCGATGTTAAAGCCATAAATATCGATATGAATATCCAATTCGGCTCTCGCTGAATTTTTCCTTCACTTGATTTCGTAGATTCAGGTGATTCCGCAGCATTGTGAGTTATAGTTGTCCAATGATCACTATTAGTTGTGATGGTTCTGGTCCTTGTTTTGCCTTCCGTGGTTATGGTCGTACTTGCAGTCATCTTGCCGAATGTCGTTGTGATTTCTAGAATCTCGACTGAATCGCTTGCAAAGGTGGTCGTCACGATCGTTGGTTCAGCCCCTGGAACTTTAACCTCAGGAAAGTCTGAACATGAACAAGGACATTTATTCCCTCCCTCAATCGAGGGATGGGAAATTCCTAAAAGAAGATCACTTTCTTCAACCACAAAAGATTTCTGTTCATAACCAGACCCTATATCGAACTCAAAATCCCAGTGTTTTTTCTGGTCTCGGTATACATTTAAATATCGATTGTCTCTGTACTTGATTGAGAATGAAGGTTTATCTTCAGGAATAATCGTTATCTTTATAACATTTTTACCTCCGAAATTAGCAATTGGGATTGTATAGTTTTCATTACCATCATAGAAATTAGGATATGAATTCCCACCTAGACAAATCCAAGAGTAGAAATGAGTGTGCACCACTAACAAAGAATCTTCGAGTACAAAACAGCCTTTCCCATTCCCAACACCTTGCGCATCCAATAAGATATCTTTAATGCACACAACATTGTTATTATTAACATTAAAATAGAAATGCTGAGTGATAGCATCCCTTGTCAGTTGTGCATATACTTCTCCGTTGTTCTCAAAGTTAGCCTTGATAGATGTAACATCCTTAACAACAAACTTACCATTGTTCGTACCATTATATATTTTAAGGGAACCGCCTAATTTTGATTGGGTAGTCTCCAAATAGAATAGGCCATCATTTTGAAAGATCTGAGATACTTCAAATTCACCGTAATGGTCCTTCATTGTAGAAATGCAGTAAATCTCTTGCTGATTCTCAAGAACCTTGAATGACAATTGATCGATATCAACAAGTGATAAAGACCCAGTAGTTACGTGAACATTGTCATAACTAAAGCTACCACCTCTTTGGATAACATTAGATTTTACATCTAATGATGTAGATAGCTGAAGCACTGAAAACAATGAGATAACAATCAAAATGAACATATTTATAAGATAAAACCCCAAAAACAGAACCTTCCCTAATATCTAGGAAGTCTGTAGCTGTAGATGATAGAAATTTATGAACTTATTTCAGAAAGAAAACGTTCAAAAAGATAGCTTCCCAACCAATCTGTGAGCGGATGTTTTGACAACGACCATTATTGGATCTCAAATTCAGATGACGAAACCTAGTATCTACCATATGCAACTAAATACATATTTATGAGGGGAAACCAATCATGCAAATGACTATTGTTAACTGTACAATGGGTATTAAGTAGAACAATAACAATGTGAATTCCACTTTAAAAGAAACAATAGAAAGGGGGCTAATTGATTAATCGAAACAATCTCTAAATAATAAACGTTAAGAAGATTCGCATGGCAGAAAACCCTGATTTATCAAATGTGAACTTCCACGAAACGTAGCTTAAACCTTCATATTATCAACGTATTCGAACCAACAACTGACACCAACCAAGAAGCAAATTGTAATATTGTGCTTAATGCGTTAATGTTGTTCCGGTTACCCCCCCCCTTGAAACTCCTTACGTTCGCTAAGGCCTTGTCATATTTTTGTGCTTTTTATTTTCATCTGAAATAATGGAAAATTCTATTTATGAGTTTTCGTGGTTAACACTATCATGTAGACTAAGACGACTTGTCTTAATTGTGGAGGTATAATCCATGAGAAATAAACCGTGATTTTGAAGTTTCTAAACATATCTTTGTAGAGAGTTGAAATTGAAGTTACAACAAAGCACGGACATTTACATAAATATCAGACACATAAAATTCACCACGTCTTTGACCAAAATCAGGTCAGTTAGCATGCAAACCTCTTGGTGTAGTGTAAGTACATATAAAATCTTCTTCAATTAATTATAAAGCAAGTTGTTCCATCAGAGGTAAAAATATTTAATCCCGAAAATACCGTTTAACTATTCAAATAGGTTGATTAAATATGCACCAACCTCGCATACGGGTCCTTAAATAAAAATATAATGATGATATCGAATAAAGTAGTCAACGATCCAGTCAAGCATATTGGTTATTTCACCATAAGAAGGTCGTCCTTCGTATTCCTGATAGCTGTGGAAGCCAGAGTTTCTGTTTCGGATACTTATAAATTTCTAATGATGGAAGCAATTAAGCATAATCACCAATTAGGCACTCTCTCATACTATGATAAAGACGATAAGGCATGATGCTTTTATAAATTTCAGTAACAAACTCTTCAACAAACCATACTAACGCCTCTCCTTGAAACATCACAGTGGGTAACTTTGGTATTTGGTCCAATGTTGTCTTCTCAGCTGCTTTCAAAACTTCAATTATCCCGGGTGTTATTTTCTCGAGTTCTTCATAGAATTTAGGTAAATGGTTTTCTATGTCACTTACGTCATCATCCAAGTATTCAAACAGATATCTGTACGCTCCACGGATATATTGGCGAATATCTGCTCGACTATATCCGCTACCGAATAATGTATGCTTCTGCTGCAGTCCGAACATTGATCAATTGTTCAAATTGTTCGTGGTGCAATGAATAATAGAATTGTCAACACTTTATATATATGTGTGTGTGTTGGCATAACCAAGAAAGAAGAAATTCTGAAATAGGAAAGTCAAACTCATTTCTGTATGTGTGGAGACAATACACTTTACATTTTGGACGCTACCAAGTGAAGTTCACGAGATGAGCATCAAACAAAAACACTAAAAAAATAAGATGGAAAATTCCACCATCACCCACTTCAATCTTCATCTAATCAAGCAAAAATACGATGGTTGAACAGGTAGAGAAGAGAAGAAGGATCGATGTTGAGTCTCGTACTTCGACAAAGGTCATTAGACCTTCCAAAGTATTTAGTCCATTTAGGGTTTTAGGGAATGTCACTGACTCTACACCATTTGCTTTAGGTACTTTAGGTTCAACATTTTATGCAGTTACATCTGTTGGAAGGTCATTTCAAATTTATGATTTAGCTACTTTACACTTATTATTTGTTTCTCAATCACAAACTCCAACTAAGATCACTTGTCTTGCTGCTCATTATCATTATGTTTATGCTGCATATGGAAATAAAATTGGAATTTATAAGAGAGGTAGATTGGAACATACTTTAGAATGCACTGGTTCTAATTCTGGATATATTTCCCATATGACTATTTTTGGAGAATATCTTATTGCGGCTAGTAATGAAGGTGATCTTAGTGTCTTCAAGAAGACTCCAGGTTCCAAATATCAAGCAGAACTTTACACCACTATAAAAGTCATCAACTCTTCTATCGATGGTGAAGTTGTTGGTTTAATCCATCCACCTACTTATTTAAATAAGATTGTTGTTGCATGTACTGGTGGTATTTTTATTATTAATGTTCGTTCTGGAAAATTATTGTACAGATCTCCTGAAAATGCATTTGGGGAAAGCTTATCAGCAATTGAATCAGCACCAGTCTTGGATGTCGTTGCCATTGGTTCCTCAACTGGTAGTGTATTTTTATATCACTTAAAGAAAGCAAAGATTTTGGGTTCTAAGATTGTGACTTCTGGAGCGGAATCTTCAAGTAAAATTACATCTATCTCCTTTAGAACTGATGGTTCTCCTCATTTGGTTGCTGGTTTAAATAACGGTGATCTTTTCTTTTATGATTTAAACAAGAAATCCAGAGTTCATATCTTGAGAAATGCTCATAGAGATACTCATGGTGGTGTATCCAATGTCAAATTCTTAAATGGTCAACCTATAGTCTTAACCAATGGTGGTGATAATCATTTAAAGGAATTTGTTTTTGATCCAAATTTAACCACTTCCAATTCCTCCATTGTCTCACCACCACGTCATCTCAGATCTAGAGGTGGTCATTCAGCTCCTCCAATTGCGATTGAGTTCCCACAAGAAGAAAAATCTCACTTTGTGTACAGTGCAAGTAGAGATAAATCATTCTGGAGTTTTTCTTTAAGAAAAGATGCTCAAGCACAAGAAATGTCACAAAGAATGCATAAATCTAAAGATGGTAAAAGACAAGCTGGACAAGTTAGTTCACTTCGCGAAAAATTCCCAGAAATTTTTGCAATTGCTTCTTGTCAAGCTAGAGAAGGTGAATGGGAAAATGTTTTAACTGCTCATAAAGATGAAACATTTGCAAGAACTTGGGATTCTAAGAATAAGAGGGTTGGTCGTCATGTTTTGAATACTATTGATGGAGGAAATGTTAAATCTGTATGTATTTCTCAATGTGGGAATTTTGGTTTAGTTGGTTCTGCATCAGGAGGTATTGGGGTATACAATTTACAATCAGGTCTTTTAAGAAAAAAATATGTTTTACATAAAAAGTCAGTTACTGGATTAGCAATTGATGGTATGAATAGAAAAATGGTAAGTTGTGGATTAGATGGGCTTATTGGATTTTATGATTTTGGAAAATCGAAGTATTTGGGCAAATTACAATTAGAATCTCCAATCACCTCTATGGTTTATCATAAATCATCTGATCTTATTGCATGTGCCTTAGATGATTTATCAATTGTGGTTGTTGATGTTACTACTCAAAAGGTTGTAAGAGTTTTATATGGTCACACCAACAGAATTTCCGGTATGGACTTCTCACCAGATGGTAGATGGGTTGTTTCTGTTGCCTTGGATTCGACATTAAGAACTTGGGATTTACCTACTGGTGGTTGTATTGATGGGGTGGTTTTACCTACTGTTGCAACATCAGTTAAGTTCTCGCCATTGGGTGATTTATTGGCTACTACTCATGTTTCAGGTAATGGTATTTCCCTTTGGACAAATAGGGCTCAATTCAAACCTATATCTACCAGACATGTTGAAGAAGATGATTTCTCTACCATTTTATTACCAAATGTTTCTGGTGATGCTGGCTCTACTCTTTTGGATGGTGCTTTGGAAAATGAAGATGAAGATGAAGAAGGGGCAATTGCTGAAAGATATGATACTGTTGACCAAATTGATGAAAATTTGGTTACTTTATCTGTTGGCCCTAGATCTAAATATAACACTTTACTTCATTTAGATATTATTAAACAAAGAAATAAACCAAAGGATGCACCTAAGAAACCAGAAAAGGCACCATTTTTCTTATCATTATCTGGTGAATCCGTTGGTGATAGAGCTTCTGTGGCTGAAGGTAAAATCCAAGATGAATCCACTAACAATAATGATGAAGAAGAAAGTAGATTACGTCAGCTTAAATCTGAAACTGGACACGCATTCGAATCTGAATTCACTAGATTATTAAGAGAAGGTTCAGAACAAGAAGATTATTCACAATTCTTATCATTTTTGATTAAACTTGCTCCATCGGCTACTGATTTAGAAATTAGATCTTTAAATTCATTCCCTCCATTAAATGAAATGGCAAATTTCATTGAAGCTTTAAATGTTGGATTTAGATCTAATCAAAACTACGAATTATATGAAGCCATATTTGCTATGTTCTTAAAGAATCATGGTGATGTCATTCATAACTTCCCTAATGAAGATAGGTTGCATTCAGCATTGAATGAATATGGTTCATTACAACAAGAAGAAGTTATGGATGATTTGGTTAAATATTGTTCTGGTGTTATTAATTTTGTTAGTAGAGTTTAACTGCCCTTAATCTAACTTGCTGAATTTAGTAAGTGAAATAACTTTAGAAAAAAATCACACTAATAATTTAGCCGATGAATTTAAAATTACTTTGTAGATTCACGTTAACTTTAACTTAATAGCTTAAGTTAAGTCAACCACCTTCTCTTTCTTCCTTAATAAATATAATAAGCATACAACTATGAACATAGATATAATAGAACCACATAATAGAATACGAATATCAAACGCCAATGGCAGTAGTAGCAATGATAAGATTTCATCAATTCATCAACAAAAGGACAAGCTCTATGTTGGGTTCACCAATGGAGATTTATTAATCTATTCGTTTACTCATAATCATGACAAGGAAATTGACGAACAACAACAAGAAGATTCACATGAACCATTGCCTCCAACATCAGCTGTATCCAAAGCAATGTCAATTCGATCAATTAAAACATTCTCTGATATTAAAGGGTTGTTTACAGATAATGATAAATCAGGGGAATATGTTCTTTTAAAATCATTCAGGAATATTAATCAAGATAAGTCAAGTATAAGTCTCATCAAGATTTTACCAATTGCTCCTCAGGATAGTATTAAGACTATAGTATTGATCAATACCCCAGAATCGGTACGAATATATGAAATAGTGGGGTCTCATATTAATCAAATTCATAAGTTTGATGATTCAAGAAATTGTGAAGATGTCATGTACTTGGAATCAAATGAACGTAGGTTATTAATATTAGGTATTAGAAAGAAATTGGTTGTGTTTCAAGTAATTAATAAGTCAAGAAATTTATTTACATTTACAAAAGTTCATGAAGAATCATTAAAGGATAGAGTACGAACGATTGAACGATATATTGAAGAGAATAAAGTGATTATTGGTCTTCAGAATGATTACTTAATATGCGACGTTTTGCAAGATTTTGCTATTTCTCCCTTAGCGGTCGATGAAACTAATGCAATGGTGTTTTCTCAGAGTACTTCATTCAGTTATTTTGGGTTTACATCGTCAGGACCAGTAACGTGGATAGTTCCAATTAATAATGAAGATAAATTATTGTTAGTCAGAGATACTCAGATTGTTAAACTTGAAAAAGGAGAGCATGGAACATCCTCAATCACTTCTTCCCCAATAAAATTATTAGTTGTTCCAATTGCTATATTTTTCATTCATCCATTATACTTAATAGTGATTTATAATAAGAAATTGGAAGTCTTGGATATTGAAAATGGAGATATCATTCAAAAATTTAATCATCAATTTAACTCGAGTCAAATTCATACAAGTATAGATGGAGGTATCGTCAGTCTTGCTTCTGGGTCAGATATTCTTCAATTCAGAATCACTTCGTTCCATAGACAAATTGAGCAATTTTTAAGTGTTTCCAATAAAGCTTCTTCATTAAGTGGAAATATAAAGGATCCTCGTAATGATTTCAAATTAATTGGACTTGAGAAATGTATTTCATTAGTTTCAAAATTAGATACTACCAATAGTGTTTTCAATGTCGATCCACGTATAGAACCGCTCAAGATGAAACAAATGAAATTAAGAGAATTATATACGTCCAAATCAATCATATTATTTGAATCATATTCCAAATTCCATGAATCACTAGTTGAAATTTCTTCAGAATGGTTGGTTTCCTTTCATGATATCCTTGATTTATTTCCTGATTTCTTAAATGCTCAAAATCTTCTAAGTCGACCCGAATCAGATGACATTGAAGATGGCGATACTAAAAAGTACGATTTTGGAAAATTGAATCCCGTGAAACGCGTAACTATCGAAGATCTTGAATTACATATGGGTATTTCAGAGTCTGATTATGATACTGCAGATACCGTGTCAAAGCGTATTGTTGTCCCATCAAGTTCAAGCTCACAAGTTAAATCAGTATCTCACATCAAGGCACAAACAAATATTCGAAGATTTCTAAAAGCTGTTAATAATCTAATAGTATATCTTACAGATCAAAGAAGAATCCTTTCAAATTTTAAAGATAAACATACAATTAAATGGAAAGGAGTTGATTTGTTCCCAGGGGATATATATCCAAATCTCGACGACAATTTTTCACAACTATTAGATAAAGTTGCAACCATAATTGATACTTCATTATTCTTATGTTATTTTTATGTTAAACCGATGTTATTGGGTCCATTATTACGACTCCCATCAAACAATTGTGATTCCAAAACTGTAAATCATTGTCTATTAAGCAATATTCATAATCATATTCAACAACGTAATTTCAAACAACCTAATTTCATCAAAGAATTACTTGATTTCTATTTCGGTAGATCATTACATGAAGAAGCATTGGAGATGTTGAATAAATTAGCACATGATGAAAGTGGTGATGCGGCTGCTGTTGGCACACAGCATTCGAACGAAGAAGATAATACATTAGATGATTATTTACGTGGTCCGGCATTGACTATTCAATATCTACAAAAATTGAATAACGAAGATTTGTTGTTAATATTCAAATATTCTAATTGGATATTGGATGAGAATGTGAATGGTCGATTAGGAAATAGTAGATTAATATTTATGAATGATACTTATGAATGTGAAAGTTATGATAATTCTCTAGTTTTGAGTTATTTTGTTAATAATCGAAAAGATCCGGGATTAGCCATTGCATATTTAGAATGGTTATTATTTCAAAGTGATTTAGTATCAAAATTAACTAGAACGAAACAAATTCTGAAATTTGAAACGAAGTTATGTATTTTATATCTTCAACAATTGAAAGAAGGTATGAATGATGAAGATGATGAGTTTTATAAATCAGATAATTATATCAAATTATTTGAATTATTGAAAACAGGGAAAGATTATGATCCATGGGCTGTATTAAAGAATATTCCAACCATTAATGATAAATTCTTAAGATTTACGATATTTATTTATAAACGATTAGGAGAACATGAGAAATCGATTGATGTATTATTCAATCAATTAAATGATTTAGATGGTGCTATGGAATATTGCTCCGAAATATATTGTCGTCCAAATGGAGTCAAATCCGGTGAATCATTGTTTCATAAATTATTAGAAGATTTATTGGTTCATTATCAAGATAATATTGATCTTATAGAAAGATTATTGACATTACAAGGATCCAAAATGTCTACATTGAAGACATTGGCTAGTCTACCTGACTCATTTCCCTTGTATAAATTATCACAATTTGCAACAACTCAGATTTGCAACATCCAAGAAAGTTTACATGATAGTCGAATTTCTGCTCAATTATATAAAGTGGGAGCAATTAATCTTGAAGCAAAAGTTGTAACATTACAAAGTGATTCATATAAAGTAAGTTCAAGTAAACAATTGTGTCCTATATGTAAAAAGAGGTTGGGATATAGTATACTTACTGTTACAAAGGATAATCAAGTTGTTCATTACGGTTGTGCACAACGGTAGGTAAAATATTGAATTTGGTTGCAAAAAACTGAATTGGTTTGTTGATGTAGATAATGACACATAAAATATCATATTTAGATAGTAGATATAGATAGTAAGAGTAGATTTCTTTGACAGAGGATGGCTATAGCAGTGATCTTTCTTTTATCTGAACAATTGGCTGTAAGTCATATGAGTGTGAGTGTTTCTCTACAAGTTTAGTGAAAGTACAGGTGATTGGTTCCAAAGCTAAGAAACTTGTTATCTATGTCGTGTGATTACCACAAAATTGATTATGCAAATTTTCGAGGTTGAAATGAATTTGTGTTTTCGTTCTTTCGTTCACTGTCGTGTAGAGACATGGAATGTCTTTTTCTGTTGAGAGCACGACTACGTTGCTCTAGGATAAATCTCGTGATTAGTGTATTCCTAAAAGTGGTAGTTTGACCCTAGAATCTCGTGAATGAGATTGATTTGGCTCAACTCCAAATCTGGCTGAATAATAGTTATAAATGATAGATAAATATGAACCTCGATGTCCAAATCCCAGTGTTGTGGAATCTCAGAGGATTGTAGTTGTTACAGTCAATCTCTTTTATATAATGATTCTCTTGTATTATGATTTGTATGTAAAATATTGATAATAACTAAAATATACAATTATTTACTGTTTGAAGATATTTCTAGCAATATTTATAATGTACCTAATACCTGAAATCCTTCCTAATAAGAAGATTTCAGTCAGCAAATTAGCAATAATACCTTTCTAAGCGAATAATCATTTTGTGACAAAAGTGTATAACTTTGTTCACTGTCGTGTAAGTACCAAACTAGACGTAACTCTTAGATTCAGGTTTACTATACGACATTCACTCGCACTCGCTCCTTCGCTGTAGTGGAGATCCTTCGTCTTAATTACTAAGTCAAATAATTTTTTGTTGAGGAGAACCGGACTCAATAATTAACCCCCTCGCAGATAAATCGTTCAATGTTTGGTAACCCCATTTAAATTTATTGATTGCTCTGAAAAGGATTTACTTCCATGAATAGTAAGAAGTATACTAACAAATTGTTTTTGAATTGAAGAGATATTATCTTTGTGTAATTAATTATTATTAATCCTTAATCTTCCACTCCATTCCAATTAATCACACACACACATAAACACACGCACACTAGCAATCTACACACATATTTTTCACTATCAAAAATTTTGAGGGGGAAATTTATCAACAAGCTCATCACCACCATCTTTTTATTATTATTATTATTATTGTCTGCTCTACTGGGATATTAGTTACCATTTAAATGTCATCACATGATAATGCCAATCAAGGTATAAGGTTACCACCAATATCCTTCTTATCTTCTACTAATGTTACAACAACGGGCAATGTTGCGTCACCTACTACTGCAGTTCCTAAGTTACCCTCGGCATCCAATTTAGGCATCTCCAGTTTTTTAAATAATCCACCATCTGCAGCAACAGCAACAAACGCTAATGCTTCTGTCACCTCAGTTTTACAACCATCAACCTCATCTCCTATAACAACAACTTCAAGAGGATCGCTTCCTTCAATTTCACCACCTTCCTCACAACAACAACTTGCAAATGATGATGAACAACTATCAAAGAGACCAAAGTTTGAATTTCCCAAATCTGAACCTTCATCCGGTTCATTTTCAATTGCGAGTCTTACGTCTCCTCCACAGCAGCATTTCCTTCAACAACAGCCCCTGCAGCAACAATTACCGCGACCAAATCTACCAATGTATCAATCACAATATTCATCACAATCCCCACAACTTCCAAGAATTCATCAATTGACCCATCAACTTCAATCCAATGTTTCAGACAAACAAGAGCAACCAACCTCGCAACAAGTCCAACAGAAGGAGGAACAAGTACTTCAACAACCTCCACAATTACAACTGCAACAATTTGTTTCACAGCCACAACAACAATCACCTGTATTAACTAGTCAAAAACGACCATCGTTATCAACTTCTACTCAAACCGAGGTAGTCAAAACACCGGATACTGACATACGAATCCAACAACAACAGGAGCACCCACATCATCACCATCATCATCACCACCATCACCACCATCGTCATCCTACTGCGCATCGTCACCATCATCATCACCACCATCATCATCATCGTCATGAAAATGAGGAAGAAGGGGGGGTCAAAGAACAAAGCAGAAATGGAAGTATTGAAATATCTGTTCCAAGTACGGAAACAGTTTCTGAATCAACATCATTAGTGAAAAAAATCGATCAACAACCCTCATCGGCAATCATTAAACAAACCAAGAGAATTATAAAACAACGTCCAGATTTGAATATTGAACCAATTGTTGAAATCGTGAAAGAATATTTCCCGAAACGTAACTATCTAGGTACAATCATCTACAACCCCACCACGACTTGGGATACCCTTCAATCGTCCCAATTGTATGGTATAAAATCAGAACATCAAGCACGATTCCAAGAAATAAAAATAGCATATTCGAAACGAAAACAAGAATCTTCAGGAGCGGGATCCGGAACCGGGAGCGGTGAGATAAGATATATACCCTGTATACCTGGACTTCCAGCCGAATATGTCAATTCTGTTATAGAAGTTAAGATCCCATTTCGATATCTTGTAGAATATAAACAAGATATGAACAATGGGATATTTTTGAGACAACTTTGGGGAGGTGCTGGTGGGGTATATACTGATGATTCCGATTTGATTGATGTGTTGTGTCATCTTGGACTATTTGATAATGAAATTGATCTTTGTCGTTGGAATCCTGGTTGGAAAGCCGCTAATGATTTTATCAAACCAAATATTGTAGAAGATTATTCTGATGAAAAGGGGATAGATAGAGGAATTTATGGAGATTTGGCAGTTGAGATTGTGTTATTGCCTTCTCTTCCTCAATATATTGGATTCTATAATCATGGAATCAATTCTCGGACATGGGATAGTCGTGGACATAAGAACCATCATTCAGGATTGTCATATTGTGTGTATAATATTAAATGGGAGAGTAGGGGTAGTTATCTTGGTGAGAAGTCTATATACAAGTTATATGAGATGGAATTACAACGTGATGCCAAGGAGAATGAGAAGATAAATAGGGAGAAGATGGGTTGGAGGTTTAGTTATGAGTTGTATAAAAAGATTAAGGAGAAGTACGAGAAGGAGAAGGTGAAGGTGACGAAGGAAAGTGATGAGAAAAGTAGTATTATTCCAGTCGAGGAGACGAAGAAAATAGACGTTACTGTTTGATTTAAGCGGACGCGATTTTAATTTTATGTATCAATCTCGAAACTTGGTTTGTATTTATGTATTATATTGTAATAAACGATTTGTATTTCCTAACATAATTCAGCTGTAGGAGTGACATGTCTGTAGATTGTATTAATATCTACGAGGGAAAATATATTGGTCTTCAAATTTTAGGTCTTGTTGCAAAATCGCACTTAATTATTTCAATGAAATTGCAAAACGCTATCGGTAGTAAGACTGCTTGGTTGATGAGAAGAACCAACAAGGGATAATCACCTTATGTGGATGATGCCTGTACCCATGGGTTTAGAGAATAGCGATTCTAATTGAACTGCGGAGAAAGTGGGGATTTGCTAACTGTTCTCAAGTTGTTGTCAATACAACTTGTATTGTGTTTGCAGCAAAATAGAACAAAATGTTCAATTAGAATAATCTAAGCAATCGAATCATTTTCAGAGTAACTATCACAAGAGTCTTAAATTAACAATGAAAACAGCTTGATAGAATGTTGAAAATTATGAAATAGCTGTTTGCAACTAATATAGTCAACAGATGGAGGATTTAGTCTAGGTAGAGAACATAGCAATGGAAACTCACTCACGTGTTCCAATTAGTCCAATTAATTGGTTACCACAAAATCGATTGGGGTTGCATTAACCGAACAAAGAATAAGACTATTCCGTGTGATGTCAGCATGATTGTCTTTAGTAAAGGCATACATAAATACGATGTTCACTAGATATGTGAATGTCTTTCTCCGTTATTGTTAAGCAATTTCCTTGAAAAGAAATAATGAGACGATAGTTATTATTTTAGTTCACCAAAATGATCATTCCATACATCCATACTAATTCTGATTTGCTTAAGGGTAAATTGCCTTTAAACCCGAAACCCTAATATTTCTGAAGTCTGGTCTATACAAATTTGCGTTACATAAATTTGGCTGAAGAGAAGAGTTGATCAATAGTTTGACTGTAGATACGTGTGTGTATGTGTGTATGAAGATTACTAACACCAATGTACGTCACCCACAGATAAATAATTACAGCCAATAAGCCAAAAAGAAATCTGATGTCGGAAACAATTGTTTGTTTAACTTAATTTCTTTTTTTTGCTTCTTGCTTTGTGTGTGTGTCAGTTTAATCAATTTTGGTTCTATCTGTCCACAAGACCATTTTAAGTTTACAGCGTAATTTAATTAATTAAAGCGTTTGATTTTTACAAAGCGACAAATAATTAAATGAATGAATAGAACGGAACAATCACATGAGATTAACCTTTTTTAATTTAATCTAATCATTACATACTATATCTTCATTTTACATATAAATATACTTATACTTATAACACTGTCCAACTAACTTCATTACTATTAAATTTCTACAACAGTTTTATACAAGAGAGCCTTCACAGTTTGAGTATATGTATAACCGCCCACTAAACCATCCCCCACACACACAGACAAAATTCTAATCACAAACTTCTAATTATATACTTCCGTATTAAACAAGATCATACCTTCATTCACATTGATTCCTTTGTTTCCGTTTCCCCTTTCATTGCATTTAGATGAACCCAGAGATTCATAGTACAGGTGATATATCCAATCTACCTAAGAAACCAGCTCCGGCTTTTCTAAGAAAATCATTCTCAACCCCCAAATTAAATCATCATCAATCATTAAAACCAACTTCACCAAATAATCCACTTCATAGATCATCGACACCACAACCAGGTATAGTACAAAAAACAACTGCTGCATCTCCTCCACATCCAGGATCAGTTCACCAACAACAACAGCAGCCGTATCGCCGTCCTTCTACACCAGCATTCTCATCGTCCATTACGAACAAACAAAAAAAGAAAAAAAAGATTGGATTCTTTAAGAAGATATCAATAGAGTGGAATCACCTATTACTTAAATTAAAGACCTTATCTGAAGACGCCTTAAGTTCTGACGAATTAATAGAAGGGTTTTTTATAGATTCTGATCAAGATTGTGATCATTTTGACCATCTAGTTAAAAATTATAATACAAAAGGTTATAATTCCACTGAAGAAAGATTCCTCAAGGATTACAAAAAATATAAGAATTTAGATACTATGGCGGCGGCATACAATAGTAGTAATGATGTTAGATCATCAGCTACTTTGTTTTCCGATAAGTTACAGGTAACCATGCAGGATATAATACGGCAACAACAACAACAACAACAACAACGGGATCAAAATGCTCAATCCCGATTATCGAAACAGGAAAAAAGACTTGGCTCAATAGATGGAAAGACAGAAAATGAACCAAAAGAACCCACCCGAGAAGAAGGTTATGAAGATGATGAAGAAGAGGACGAATTTACTTCAGAAGTTGATTATAATGAAATATCATTTCATGATTTGGATGTTTGTCTACTTCGAAAAGAATTCGAAAATTATACAAATATAAATAATACGGCCACTGCTAGTTCAAGTTCGGATGCAGATTCTAAATCTACTTTATTCAGTGAATCAAATATTGGATCCACCTTGTGGGAATACCGCCGTAAGAAATGGTTAACCCCGCCAAATTCATGTACTCCTGATAAATTGGAACAAAGATTAATTGAAACTTCCATTGCGCATGTCCCCAAAGATTGTTATGTTAAGTTATATACCAACTTGATTGAGAAGAACAAGGAATTAAAACACAATAAAAGGATTAACCTTTCTGATGTTATGAAGATCATCAATGCTGGGTGGATTGCTGAAGAAAGATGGGAAAGAGCTGCAAAGGGATTGCCATAAAAACTTACTAATTATCACGCTAATCAAAACAAGTTGGCATGCTGTAAAAATACTCTAATCATTATTTATTCATTAAGGTCATTATATATAACGCTCTATTTCTTAACTAATTTTAATGTATGTTCCAATATTCGCAAATCTTGATCAATATATTCTGATCTAATTTGAAATTCATCAACCAAACTCCTCTTCCCACCATTATGATGATGATTCAATATGTGATGACAATCATTAATAACCTCTCGTAATTGCTTCTTGTATTTCATAAGTTCATAGTAATTCATTGCTATATCTTCATTCAACTGTCGATCTATCTCGTTATTCAATTGATGTATGGTGGTTATCTTATCTAATAATGACGACGGCGAATTCGATGAATTATCGGAGTTGGATTTAATGATGGCATAGATTGAATGCATTAATTGCTTCAGGGATATCGCTGATTGCTTTAGATCGTTAATTTGATTAAGTTTGGCCTGTTGTAAGAGCTCTGTATGCAGTGCCATAGTTTATAGTATCTAGATATCTAGCTAGCGTCTTGTTTCTCTATCTCTCTTAGCGTTTAAGATGTGTAAGTGGGTGATGATGTTTTTATTGTTTGATTTAGTTCGTAAATTAGATTACCCCAACACTTTTTCCCCGACAGTTATTTTCCACTGTTTCTATTGATCTTGCTTAGATATTGACCCATATTGGCATCTTTCGGCTTACTCACAAGCGACGATCACAATCATGGCACTGCATCTATCCAAGAACTCCCTCTTTCTAAAACTCCCAACTTCCGAACCACCAACCCACGAGATCACAATCCATGATCTTTATACTGACATCAAATCGGGGAATTATGATTACACATCCACAATCAACAAGACTTACTATCTCCTTAGGACAGCTACCAGCACCACATCTCAATCCAATCTACTCAAACTATGGTCGATTCGATTAACGCTCCATTTGTTCAATGATCAATTGAACTATGCCAAGAAGGAAGCTATAAATCTAAACAATGCGCTCTATCTCCAAGAAACTGCTAATTCCGGTACGGCTCCTCCAAGCAATACCACTCCTCCTCCACAAGGAATGAGTCCGGTATATCCACTTCCTCGAAATAACCAATCCATACTTGATCATAGATTATTGATGTTATTACTTCGTTTAAAATCAATTCCTAACATGAATTTAATTAACGAGATATATAAATTGAATTATCAAATACGATTACGTGATTCAACAAAGAAAGATGAAAATGAAATTGATTTACGTTTAAAATTAATAAATTTGAGTTATGATACTATCGTGATTTTATACATCACGAATAATTATCTCACTTTACGTAACTTCCTCCTTAATCTTCGTCAAGAATTGATATTTTTAAAGAAAACGGAAGGTACCGAATATGCAACATACTTCTCAAATATTACGTTGTTATGTATCATTGTGGATACGTTGATATACTTGACTAAAGACCCCTCTAGTCGAATTATCAAGGAGAAATGGGAGGAAGTGTATAATTCCCAAATAACAGGGGACGCAAAATTGGGGTTCATATACACGATAAGAACATTTGCACCTTCAAGAAATGAGGAGCTGGAAAAAGAGATCACCATTCTGAATCAACCAACCTTGGACGATTTGATAAGTTTGATCCGAGACGGAAGGATGTCTGCTCGGATCATTTGGTCGATGTTGGGTCTTTGGGATATCTTGAATAATTATCCACAATTTCATGTAGTTGAAGTTAGTGATACCGAAATTGTTTTGAAGAGAGAAGACGAAGAGACTCAAAACATTGCAGAAGTTAATACCGGTGATGATGATAGGTGGTTAGATTTGACATATAACGAGTTGAATGGGAATTGGTATAAATATATAAGTAAAGTATACGGCTTAGAATAGACTTGTTGATAGAAGTAAGTTATAGAGAATATATCTGGCATTAGGTCTGTAGCCCTAAAGTGGATGTCGCGGCACGTGATCAAATATAAATTGTGCTACCTTCTCTAGGTTCGACTGTGAACAACAAAATGTATGGGGAACAAATCTTTGCGAATACATGCAGTCTTTTTGAAAATTGAACAACATGCACGACTAAATGTTTTTTCGGCTTCCCAAATCTTATGCATCTCTTGTACTGTGTGAGGCTCTCTCCCATACTGTGAGCGTTGTCTCTGCCTAACTTCGATTCAGTGGAGCAAGTGAGTGCAACTGAGAGATACTACTGACTGAAAAAAAAATTTTATTAAAGAAATTTTTGACTTGTTGTATACTAGTTTTAGACCTTTGTATAGTTTAACATCAAATATCCATAATGGCCTTACAAGACGTTATTACTCGTGAATACACCATCAACTTACACAAGAGAGTATGTAGAGAATACAGAGAAACGGTTGGAATGAATGAAGGGGAAAAGTAGGGAAATCTTGAGATCTTGGATTATATGAAATGAACAAGGATGAAAATTTTATTCATAGGAAGATAGATATCGATGTATGGACGCATACGACTACCAATAACGAACGACCACATACCCACTAAGTCATTATTTGTCAAATTCACCAATAGCTAGTTTTCAACTACAATTATACGATTATTATACGATCATGTTTATTCACACAACCATGGAATTCAAACACTGAAAAATTATCAAGTTAATCAAGCTTAAAACAAAAATGACATGTGCTACCACATAGGAATCAAAACATATGAAAGACCAGATCCAAACTTTGTGCTGAGTTTCCCACCATAATTCCCTTATTCTTCAATCAAACGCAAGGTATCAAATATGCAAATATACTAACATCTATCTATCTAGTTACACGGTGTCAACTTCAAGAAGAGAGCTCCAAAGGCTGTCAAGGAAATCAAGAAGTTCGCTACTTTACACATGGGTACCTCTGATGTCAGATTAGACCCAAAGTTAAACGTCCAATTATGGAAGAGAGGTGTCCAAGGTGTTGAACACAGATTAAGATTAAGAATCTCTAGAAAGAGAAATGATGAAGAAGATGCTAAGGAAAAATTATTCGCTTACGTCGAACCAGTTATTGTCCCAACCACCAAGGGTTTACAAACTGTTGTTGTTGAAGATGAAGCTTAAATTATAACGACCTAATTTATAATTCATTTATTTAATAGTCATTATTCAGTTTACATAGTTTGTATAATAATAGCAAAAAATTTTCCGGTATAAAGAATGAATTGATTCGTAGAGTCAAGGATTAAACATGAGTGGCTGACTAAACCTGTAAAGAAGGCATTATGTTTGAGAGTTTGAATTTATATTCTAAATCAGAGTGGGACTTGTAAAGGAAATCTGAAGATAACGGGATCTATTACCGGCGATCGAAATAGAGCGTATGATCATTGATATCTTCTGAAAGTAATTAACTACAATTCTACAAGTTAAAACGTACATAGTTGTGATGAACATCCTTTTTATTTCTATGGAAAGCTATACAAACACCTAAGAGAACTTGTTAGTATTTTTCTGCAAGGTTCATATCGTTCAATCACGAAGTAATCCAAAAAAGTAGAATATATTATCAGTGTAACTATGACAAAATATACCAGATCATTGCAATAAAGCCATGGATTACCAAAACGGTAAAGAACTTCAAAAATGCTCTTAATTGGTATGAATAAAAAGAAAGTTATCATCATTAAAGTAGGAGGATTGCTTCCATTTTTGGAGATAAGTAATTGAGTGTTTGTACCTATTACATACTGTTGAGTATAGTATTATTGCATTGTAGTGTCTGTTTTGGATGAATTAGTTAAGAAGAATATCAGATGAGTTTGTTTGAAAAAAAAAAATCGATTCTAATTATTTGTGTGAATTGTGTGAACCGAAAAATTTATATCTGACGCAGTAGCCGGGTAATTAACTGTAGTCTTTAAGATTAGGGAAGTACGTTTCAGTGTTGAGACTACCAACTTATTGGAAAATTGCGCTCTAATCTAAAGGATACTTGAGAAGACCAATGACAAACTAATACTTTTCGAAGTAATAATGCAAAGCTTGAAAGATTTTAAAATCCGTGGTAAGGAATTCCGTTGGAATTTCTATTTTGAATAATAATTGGTCTAATTGCTGCGAAATATTCCCTTTTACTTAAATTTTACCGGTGAGAAGAAAACAATATGAGATTCAGCATTATTATATCTTCATTCGCTCACCATAGATTATAGTCAAATTCAATTTTTGATAGATGTTGATGCATTCATGTTAATCTATTACATTTATATATAAAGAGTGAGAGATCATCAATTTAGTGGCTCCTTAGTTATTACTTCGCTAGCTTTGTGATTGCGCCCTGGATCAGGACATAACTTCCTATTCCGGAATTAAGTTCACTCCCCCACAGAAAAAAAAATATCAAATTTATCCGAGGATCTCTTTTTATGTTGTCCAACTTTTTACAACCACCACCACCACCAAATTTACTTAATCGTATAAATACACCACCACCTTCACATACCCCAGAATTATCTTTTTCTCTACTTATATAAGTACAGCATCGACTTTGATAGAGAAAACGATACTTTTATCACATATTTCCATACCCATCCATATATATTTATTATGCCATCAGCAGTGATGTCTTCAACCAATGTTCAACAGGCAAAATCCAAATTTGTCAACATTTCAATCATTAATGATCCATCTAATTTACAATATGATACAGTTGAATTATCTTGGAATTTGTTTGGTGAATTATTCCCAGATTTCACTCAAGATGTAAATAATCCTCATGATGTTGGTTTTGTTGATAGATTCATAATGGTCAAATTATTGGGCGCCCCAGATTATTTCAATAAATATAAGATTATGAAAATTCATAAGATTTCCTACAATACGACAAATACTGTTCGTTTTATTAATAATTCAAATTTAGCTAAATTTGATAGTTCACATTTAACATTAAATAGTGGTATTGTTCAATCCATTAATCCGGAATCGATCCCAACATTGTCTCAAGTTTTTATTTCTATTCCACACGAAGTTTATTGTATCTTACATAACAAGCCTCAGCATGCGATTAGAGAACAGTTATTGACTCAATTGTTAGTGAGCAACGGAAATGTCGTTAACGAAGGTGATACCATTAGATTGGTAAATGGGAAAGTTAACTTGTGTGAACCAATCACTCAAGGAAGATTGGATATTAATACAAACGTTATTTTGATTAATCAACACGAAGAGGCTCAAAGGCAACAAACAAATAATGAAATTGATGAAAATAGTGAAGAGCTAGAGGACGAGTCCGATGAATCAGATCTTGATGCAGACTTATCTGGTTACTTGTCATCGACTTTGCAATTCGACAAGTCGGTCACCATTCATTCGAGTGCTAAATTTGGAGCAAGACCCTTACCAGATAGAATATCGATCAATAATTTACCATTTGACTGTCAAAAAGATGATTCTGAATTATTTGTATTTATAAACTCATCAGATTTTATCAAACTAGGATTCCCAATTTTCAGTGGTGATTTGGTAAAATTAGTGGTATCACCTGAAAAGCGTGCAGTTGTTAGAATCTTTACATTTACTGAGCCTCAAAATACATTTAAATTAGGCTTCGTCTATTTATCTCCTATATTATTAGTCAATCTTGATTTGAAACAAGATTCTAGCATTGAATTTGAGCAATTCCAAGGCAAGACAACAACTTTATCGAAATCAATCCCAATAGCTGAATCAGTTACTATGTCCAGAGTATGCTCCCAAATCGCCATGGATAACACTTACCAACGTAATTTCTTTTCCAGTTTGAAAACCATCTTAAGCAACCAACTCAAATGTGTTCAGGAAGGTGATTTTTTTCCAGTTGTGATCGATTCAGTATTGTCAAAAACTATGTTTGACAATTTCAATGATGAAAATAACGAAAACAGCGAAGAGTCAATGGGTAATGATGGTCACGATGCTGCAGATGTGATACCGATCGGTGATCCTGATTCTGTTGCCTGGTTTAAGATTGTGGAAGTTAAAGGAAAGAATGAAATTGGTACTAATCAATTTCTTGTTGACCCAACCAAGACATTATTGGTATCTTCTGGGGTAGAAAGTATCCGTTTACCACCAAATGAATTTAATAATTGGTTTGATTATTTGCATTTACCTCCATTATTTAATTATTTGAATAAGCCAGAGTTCAATTATGCCAAGGAATTGAAAAAGACTTTGAGTACTTGTATCTCATCCAAAATGAGCCTCAAGACCTCGATATTGTTGAACTCCCTGAGTAGAGGAATTGGGAAGACGACGTTGGTAAGAAATGTATGTATTGAAATGGGTCTTAATTTGATTGAATTTGACTGTTTTGAATTATTAAATCCTGGACAAGAATTGAAAACCATTGGATTATTAACCGGTAAGATTGATAAAATTATTGGAAATTTACCAAATGGTGATAATGCATTCCATGTTATTTATTTGAAGCATATTGAGAATCTATGTCCAAAAACTGATGACAATGATCAAAATTCTAGTATTTATACATCGTTATCCTTGAAAGTTATACAAATATTGAATGAATATTTGAATAAATACCCCAACATGGTGATAATGATGAGTTGTAATGATTATGATAAATTAAATGATAACTTGAAATCATTGATTAAGTTCACCATTGAATTTACAGTACCTTCCGAGAATGAAAGATTAGAAATCTTTAGATTTTTAATTAATAATGAAAGAAAGAAATTACATCAACAAAAGGATAACATCGAAGACAACGATCTTTTAATGAATACCAACCTGAAATTAACCGATGTTAACTCATTCCCGTTCATAATTAGAAAAGATATCAACTTTAAAAGTCTTGCACTTCAATCTGCTGGTTTAACGCCTCGTGATTTAATTTCCATAATCAAGAAATCTAAAAAATTAGCAATCAAGCGATTATCTAAACTTGCGAAAGACATTTCATCCGTTAACAAATTAATCCATGTTGGTAATGGAGGTGTCATAAATTGGATTCCTGAAGATTTCAATGCCGCAATCAATGAAGCTCGTAATCAATTTAGTGACTCTATCGGTGCTCCCAGAATTCCAAATGTCAAATGGGAAGATATTGGTGGGTTAGATCTCGTTAAAGACGAAATTTTAGATACAATCGATATGCCCTTAAAACATCCAGAATTATTTAATAATGGTTTAAAAAAGAGAAGTGGGATTTTATTTTATGGTCCTCCAGGTACTGGTAAAACTTTGCTTGCAAAGGCTATCGCTACAAATTTCTCACTTAATTTCTTTTCAGTTAAAGGTCCAGAATTATTGAACATGTATATTGGTGAATCGGAAGCCAATGTTCGTCGTGTATTCCAAAAAGCTCGTGACGCCAAACCTTGTGTTATTTTCTTTGATGAATTGGATTCCGTTGCTCCAAAGAGAGGTAACCAAGGTGATTCTGGTGGGGTTATGGATAGAATTGTTTCTCAATTATTAGCAGAATTGGATGGTATGAGTAGTGATGGAGGTGATGGAGTGTTTGTGGTTGGTGCAACTAATAGACCCGATTTATTGGATGAAGCATTATTAAGACCAGGTAGATTTGATAAGATGTTATACCTTGGTATATCTGATACCGATGAGAAACAAACAAAGATTCTTGAAGCATTGACTAGAAAATTCAAATTGCATGACGATGTTAATTTGGAAGCTGTCGCTGAAAAATGTTCATTTACATTCACTGGGGCTGATTTTTATGCCTTATGTTCAGATTCAATGTTGAATGCAATGACTAGAGTAGCTAATGAAGTTGATGCAAAGATAAAGCAA
This sequence comes from Hemisphaericaspora xylofermentans, assembly GCA_002105455.1. NCBI lineage: Eukaryota > Fungi > Ascomycota > Pichiomycetes > Serinales > Debaryomycetaceae > Hemisphaericaspora > Hemisphaericaspora xylofermentans. Next base: position 89,891 of record NDXA01000295.1, on the reverse strand, counting down.
TACAATGATGAAATGAAAGCAAAAGGGAAGAATGAAGTCAACACTAGATGGTGGTTTGATAACGTTGCAACAGAAGAAGATACTACTGTACTCGTTAAGATGGAAGATTTTATCAAGGCCCAAAATGCATTGATACCTTCAGTTAGTGCTGAAGAATTACAACATTATTTAAGAGTTAGAGAAAATTTTGAAGGTGGGAAAGAAAGAGCACAACAAACAGCAGAAGAAAATGGACATGTTATCAATGAAGAAGATTTGTTGAATGGATCCATAACTATAGATACTAATGGGCAGTAGTTAGGTAGACTAATTGTACAAATATAAACAGTAATAGACTTTTTTTAGTTTCTGTTCTATTTGAACATACAGTATTTTGTGTACAACCTGAACTTTAGTGCTGTTACAATATTGCTAGTTTAGAGGTTACAGACTTGTGGTGAATCTGTGCAGCCAAACTCAATGTTGTTTGTATATTCTTTTATATGTCTCTTTTAGAATCAATTAATAATTTCCTGCGTCTAATCATATTATAAAGTAATAGTATTATACATCAATACCAACAAGAGGATATAGAGATCCTGATATAAACTATAATCGAACATAGATAAGAGATTAGGTTAGTGAAAAGGTACCAAAAGAACAGAAAATTAACTTCTGCCTAATTTTTTCAAAATCAATTTGGTTGCCAAATTTATAATTTGGTCGCCAAAATTCTACCTTTGTCATGGAAAAAAAATCAATCAAGATTCAATGAATAGTGATATGGAAAGGTCAATGTGAACAATTAAATCAAGGTTTACATTCTAGGGTGGATGATCTTGATCAAAAAGTCTAGTGAACAGATGGGCAAATCTTTGGAAGAAAGTAACTTAGTTCTTAGCCAAGAATTGGAACAAGAACATAAACAGGAGTTGTCAGAATAATTCCAGTCGAAGTTACAGTCTTACTCTGACAGTCAGCTAGTCAAAACCGAAGGACTGTAATTCAGAGGAGAGGTGGTGGCATTCAACGGAGAAATGGTGATCCTTCAACAAAGGGTGATAAAATTAGAAGAGCAAGTTCAGCTGACTCACGAAATATTCGAGGTGGATGAGGCAACTGTCGACACCAAGTTAGCCTTCATTGAAGATGAATAGGGTAAACACATGCAACAACTTGGGCAACAACATCAAGAAATCGAACAACACCAGAAACAAATTGATGGTGATCAACAGCAAAGTCAACAATATCAGCAACAAATTCAGGAATTAGAGCAACAGCTCAGATATATAACTGAATTCAGGTAATTCAAGGACGAGTTAAAGAAGGATTTCCCAATGAGATTAGAGGAATTAAAACAACATAGAGAAGAGAGTGTCAGATGAATTAGGAAGAGCGTCAGCTGGAATATGAGGAGCGTCAGATGAAGTATGAGTTGAAATTTGATCAATGGAAGGTGAAACAGGAAGAGATGAAGGAAGGAAATCAAAAATTTTTGAGTGAGCAAACGTAATTACAAGTTGTATTGGACGAACTTTCTGAAGAAAACCTTTGAAGAGAGTTCAACATTGTTAGCTTGAAAGACAAATTTAAAGAGTTTGAAATTCAAAAAGTTGATATTGATATATTAACTGAATCAGATTTAAGCAAGATTCGTGACGCTTTAACAGAAGCTGGTTTTGATGCTGAAGGAGCGGAGATGTTGCCAAACTTAAGACAATTTGCACTTATTGATGATGTTTTACATGAGCCTGTTCAAGATAGAATTATGAAGGTGGTTTGTCTTGAAGGATTAACATCCAAAGGTAAAGATATCTTGAAGTCTGCCAAGCACCGATTAGAGCGTCCGGATCACAAGTTAATTATTACCGAAATTGTTATATTATGTCCACATTGTCAAACCCACACCTCTTTTAGACAACTTACTAGAGAATTGTTTCCATTAAAGCCAAAGAAGGTAATATCCTTGTGACATTGGGAATGGTCCTACATGATCCATACCCCAGTTCTCAAATACCTTCTTTGGTTCCAATGGAAACAATTCTCGGGTAAGCTGTCTAAAAGAGGTTTGGGTTTGGCAATGTGTACATAACCTAACAATATTTGTGATGATTAATTTGTGATCCGGATGCCACCAATTTAATAACATGAAGTAATCAGCGAATTTAATCGATGCATGGCAGAGTTCATGATATCTTTCGTTTTGGGTGTAAACATTTCTAGACCAGCTTTCCCGTTGAAAAATCTTCTTCCTTAGTGGGAAGCATATTACTGGAGTAAGCTGCTTATTGCCTGAATAGCAAGAAATGGAGATTGCCGTACATCGTACGATCTTTACTTTCTTTTAATACCGAACAGATCGGGTTTTTGCATATTGTTAAGTAAGAGATAAGAGAACATGATATTACATGGGAAAGCAATTATAAACCGAATCTTTGTAATAGAGGTACCCTAGTGTGCAATCTAAAATCGGGACGACAACATTCTAAAACCTTCTTATTTTAGACCCTTCAACTCCCGTGGTAATTTTTCTAAATGTGGTTATATTTTTTTTTTCTTTATAATATTTTTATGTGGGAATTAATTTGCGTTTATTTTTTAACTTCATTACTTTTTATTTGCAGCCAAGTCGCCCAGGCAACAACACGCAAGATTAATGCGACACACAAAAAACAGAGACATCTAGACTCTACCAATTAGAAATCGCCGTTCCCCGTTTATGAAACTAAATTCATGCCGAAGCCTGTCATAGAGAAATTAGCCTTACATAGTCGCAAACCAATTTGCATATCATCAGATTCTTGTTTGAAAGGGCATGTCGTTTTACAGGTATGATACTTTGCGGTATATCATTCAAATCTCTTCGTCAATTAAGATTTTTCCAGCAGCACCACCTCAAGCAATGATTCCTGGTACCCCGCAAAACTAAGACGAGATCGATTAAAGCTATCGACAAGATTGTAACTACATAATAAGCTGTAAAGACTAAAGCTAGTGCTGATGCTACAAATAAACTTTTCTTAATCCATGTAGGAAGACGCGTACCAAAATTTTCCAATTTAGGTTTAATTAAAAAAAATTGATGCAGGGATTTTTGGACAAAGGGGGGATTTATGCCAAGTACTTATTTAAAATTGACTTGATAAATTATCGCTTTAGTTGCTGGCATTCAAAATACAAATTCATCCTGAAAGGGTTTAATTGTTCGGGGTTTGTGTAATGAATCGCTGCACTTCTCGAAAGCATCGCATGAATGGTGATTGTTCTTCTTGAACAATAGATTGTCATTGTTGTCAATATTCAGGGACAAAGGCCCCACCGCTAATTTTTGAAGTTATGGAATTTCGACTTTAAACTTTGTGTAAATTGTTGATAAATCCGTGGCACATTCGAAGAATTATCTCCTATTGTTCTATCTATAAATCAAAGATTAAACATTTCAAAACAATTTGGCTTGGCTACAAATTTCTTGTTCGGTTCAAAGCATAATTATTGATCGACAATAAAATCTATGTCAATTCGAGAGTACATTTAATGGCATCAAGGTGTTTATTTTTTATTTACACTTTCTTTTTCTTGAAGAAACTTTCTCCTTTTGATTTATAAGGTTAAGATCCGGCATTCTCTACATAGTTACTTCCCTCTGTCAATTATTGCAAAGGTTCTCAGACTTCTTACCACTATAAATACAACCACACCTCCTCAAAACATATTTGACGCTTTTAAATAAAGCTTTCCAACATTATATTTATTAGAAACTTCAAACCTGATCAATAACAAATGCTTGCACACTATACTCCATACAGTGACCGCTGTGATAGCTCAATATACAGCAAACCTCAATATCTGCCACAACGATTTCGTAAGTTATCCGTTCAAGCATTTGCGTCTGCAAGTGTGGAGAGTCTTCCTTCACCAACAATAGGAATTGCAGACTCATTTGATGCGTTGGATGGAATAAAATATCCCCCACAGATGAGTGTTAAGGATTTTGATGACGAAGACGGTGATGAAGACTTTTACAGTTTCAGGGACGAAGAAGGATTCAATGATGGTGAATCAGAAGATGATACAGCTATGCAATATCTAAATTGGTATACTCCCCAAGATTCAAAGAAGAAAGCTGAAAAGAAAAATGTATTTTCACGTATGTTTAAATCAAAGCCAACCGAGAAAACTACCAAAAGCTCGAATAAGAGACAAAAGGAGGGTGCTACAAAGAGACCTAGTAGTGTTTCTACTTTAGTAACGAATTCTTCGTATGCCTCCACTATCGGAACAGCAAAGTCAGATAAATCATCTGTAACACTAACCAGAAAAACGTCTTTAAGGAAAAGGCTTCTGCGCACATCTTCAATAGTGGAGTTTGATTTTCTGCTTAGAAAGCCCTGTCCTTGAGGCGGACTTGAAATACAGCACAAAATATAAAACTGTATAATTAAGAAATGAAGTCACATTACATACAATCTGTATTAATATAACACATATTTACATTTAAGTCAACGAGAAATTACCTACAATCCAACGCTTTAAAGGGGGTCGCTTTAGCTACATATTCTAGAGTTAGACAGGATACGTTTCCGTATCCTTAGTAGTTAATTTAATTATTTAAGTAATTTTCAGTTGTAAATTTACCGTACATCAATAAACAGTGATTGTATACTATCTAATGATTCCGCGTTCGAAAGGAGCTCCTCCTCAGCCCACAGATGTCAATTGAAGGATTAAACCGTTGCGAAAACTTTAGATAACGGAATGTCTTGACAACCTTTAGCCGACCTGCACAAGCGAGAGAAAGTTTATTTGCAAGAATTGAAAATTCTAACAACGATCCAATTGTAATGTGATTTTGAATATATGAATTGGAGACGAAATTTATTCTATCATTGTTATCTCTTCTGCACGCTGAAGATTTCATTGTCTTCTCCATAAACTTTAATTACTTGATTAGGAAGACATTATTATCAGAATATAGTTCTGACCCCAAATACGAGCGGCTATTTGTTTGAAACTGCATCGATCTTTGGAAGTCTAAAGAACATTCTGTTAAGATAGTTGTAAGTAACTGCAGAGAATTTTGTGACCTTTTTACCTGGGAATTCGAACTCAAAGCCCGTTACAATAACTTTTCCCGGCACATATCCGTTGCGAACATTGGTTTCAATACTGCATGTTTAGTTGCAGCTCATAGTATGCCGATCTTTCAGTTTCATACTTCTGTTACTTAACGGTTGGTCGTGTTGCCAAACCGGATTTGAACGAATGCTAGGATTGTTTAACAGCAAAGGACAAACTCAATAAATACGTACGTAAGAGCTTCTATTATCATGATCTATAACTTACAACTTATTATTTCCTTCATACAAACCTTCAGTCTGAATCAAACCTATTGAGACTACCGATTGGAATCCCCTCTCGACATTCAAAGGACTTACCAACTGACAGACTCTTGTAGAACAATCTAGTAGCAATAATTAAACAAAGGGACCGGAAATTAGACCTATTCCATTGTCTTGTCAAACCTATGCTATTTACCAAAACTAAACTATCATTAAGATTCACCAAGTAAATGACGATCACTCCTTACTTTTCACCATCAAGAGTACTTTTCTATGTTGAAACTTTTACCGCTATTTATTCATCATATAACTCTTATCCAAAACTGACTTGGCCTGATTTATCTTCATACTCAAATAAACACTACCTCCCTTCTGATCTGGATGGTTCACCTTCATCAATTCTCGATATCGTGTCCTCACCATATCTCTATTCACCCTCAAGATATCATCACCTTCGATACCCAAAATCAATAATGCTTCTTGTTCACTCATCGGCTCCAAAAATGGTCGATTGGGATATGTCTGTCGTATTCTTTGATATATATGATATCTAGGATCAGTTTTGTCTAGTGGTGTGGCAGGCATTGTAAGTCGGATGTTATTGAGTGTGGCAATCATGGTAGGTGTGAGGAGGAGGTACTGTCTATAGGTTAATATAGTAGTTTTCGCGAGTAGGGCGACTATGGTGACCCCTATACCTGCTATTATTGGTAGTACCATTATGAAAAGGTCGTGTGTACTTTAAGAATAGTTGGATTTAGGTAAGTTGCTAATGAACTTTTCTGTGGTTTCGGATATTTGTTACTCTAGTGCGATGGAATCAAATTTAATTGGCAGAAAAATAGGCGGCAATTTCTTTGTGAAAATTTGGTTGCAAACTTCTTCTTTTACGACCTAACTCTTCACACATTCATCTCAATTATTTCATGATAAATTGGGGATTACATTACCAAACTTCAGATGAATCGATAAGCTATGGATTCACAAGGTTCCATACTATGGTTTCCATCAATCTGCGATTTTGATTGGTGCTGGAAACAAATTGAATGGCGGTGAAATCATGTTTTCTTCAAATTCCTTCCCAATTATCATAGAGTATCAGATAGAACGTAGAGAATATTGAAGGGTACCTATGGTTGTATCAGGTTTTCCTAAGACAGGCTCCTAGAAAATTAGATGCGCGATTAGACATTATACACAAACCACGACGGAGGTTCCATCAGCAGTTTATAATAGCGCTTCTATTACGAATAAGGAATATTGCAAACTGATATCTGGAACCAATAGTTTGAATCAATTTCTATTGGAATGCTTTATCAGGCACTATATATCAAATACGACGCAGCAATACATCCGACCGGCGAAATTGTGTTCAAGGACGAGAAAAGTTCATTAATCTTGATAGGATGTGTAATCAGATAAACATTCACGGTTGATCCCCAATCGTGTGAATGAAGAATCCCTACCTTTACCAGATCTATCGTATACTTACGCTATATGATATTATATACCAGGATCTTGATTCCCTCTAGTGGTAGTTCTATATATAATAGTGGCACGTACTACTAACAAATATTCTAGGTAATATAATTGATTATCAAGTAAAAGAACCAATCAATTAAGTACCTAGACTCCATCTTAGTAGTATGCACCACTATTATATATAGAACTATCACTAGAGGCAATCAAGATCTTGGTACATAATATAATATATTAAGGAATGTTTCATCGAAAAGACTAAATTTAGTGGAAAAAGAGAAGAAACAGATCTGGAGTTAGTTAACATTATATTCCTTTAGGAATTACAACAACAAATAAGCTCTTGTGGTGCTCTGTCCGTAACATTTGGATTAGTTTTACCTTGTGTACAACAGAAGGTGAAATAGCATTGAAAGGAGTACAATTACGAAAAACCCTATTGCCAAAGAAAGATTTTAGCCTAAGCTTTTCATATGATAGCTTGAATCAACTGAGGTAGATTTTGGATAAGAAAAAACGTTGATCCCAACGGTTATAGGCGTGTTCAAACATGTGTGGTGGCGATGGTCGAGGTGAAATTTCTTGCTCTGCTTGGTTTTCCAATTCGTAAAAATATGGTGATGGTCTCCTCTTTAAAGAAATCATTTGCAGATGATTCAGAGGTAGCATCCTCATATTTTTCCATCAATGTATGCTTTCTTCTGCCAACCATTTCGTTGAGTGGTGATAAGGAAATCTGTTATGTAAATAATAGGGTCTAACTTGTAAAAGGAAAATCAAAAAAATAGAGAACGTAATTTGGTTGTTTACAGGTTAGGACCCCTCTTCTTCATTTGAAGGAATATGCGGGATTGACCTGTTTTATGCAAATTCAGGTCAACTACTGATTGTTGGGAAATACGGAAATGCGACATTTTCGGTTATAATTCAGTGTCGTATCGACCAAATCAATAGTGCAATGTCGTAGACTTTGCCAACATGTTTAAAACTGATTGACTCATTGTTTTGAATCTCTTTATTTACCGATTACTTTCTTTTTACCAAGACTAAATTTACGATTGGTCTAACTCTCTGATGGAAGTTTGCATTCTTTAATTGATTGAGAAGAAGAAATCTACACGACGACGATTACAGATCAACAAACTCCGAAATTGCCAATAGTGTTATTACACAATACAGTACAACCAAATGAATTAACTTAGGGAATGAAAAATTTTCGGAGTTGATTGAATTTGTGTAATGTTTGAATTGATTTGATGATGATAAGTAAAAATCATCAAAAATATATCCGGCTAAAGAATTACACGTTGTGCACCTGGAATTCATACCGTACCACATAGACACATGATGATGATATATCTATATATAGAGACTATAATATAATAGAGTAGTGTACCATCATTGTATTGTATATTGTATTACTAAAAGAAAGACACACCTCGTGACACGGTTTCATCGTGATGTTTTGTACAAGTGAGACGTGTGTTCAGCTGCTGTCAGCGGATTTGGCATAAAAAAAAAATAAAGAAGGGCCGGCTGACAGATTACCGTTTGAATTTGGGACACATTTCAACCCACATAGTAAATTGTTAACAATAGGCAGTACTACATACATATAGTTGTAACACACATCACATCATCACCATCACCACCATCGCTATCTTCTTCGCTCATCATACATTATTATTATTATTATTATTGTACTTGATAATTTTTTTTTTTGGGCCCTCCGTTGCTCCTTCTGTTCTTTAAGTTTTAATATAAATACAATTGAATTTTTCACTTAAATTTCATCTCCCTTAATTTTAAGATTTCTCCCCTTTCCCTTTCCTTCTTCTTCTGTTCTTTCTTTTTGTCTTTAGTCAATTGACACATTACATATATATACATACATATCATCCATCATGTCATCATCCTCATTACAATGGTTATCCAAATTAAATGTTGAAGAAACTCCACATAAGCACTTGCGTAGAACTTCCATCATTGGTACCATTGGTCCAAAGACTAACAATGTCGACACTTTAGTTAAATTGCGTAAAGCTGGTTTAAATATTGTCAGAATGAACTTTTCCCATGGTTCTTATGAATATCATCAATCTGTCATTGACAATGCTAAGGAATCTGAAAGAGTATACAAGGGTAGACCATTAGCTATTGCCTTAGATACCAAGGGTCCAGAAATCAGAACCGGTACCACTGTCGATGAAAAAGATTACCCAATCCCACCAAACCATGAAATGACCTTTACCACTGATGATGCTTACAAGACTAAATGTAACGACGAAGTTATGTACATGGATTACAAAAACATCACCAAGGTCATTGAAGCCGGTAGAATCATTTATGTTGATGATGGTGTCTTATCCTTTGAAGTTTTAGAAGTTGTTGATGAACAAACTTTAAGGGTCAGATCTATCAATGCTGGTAAGATTTGTTCTCACAAGGGTGTTAATTTACCAAATACCGATGTCGATTTACCAGCTCTTTCTGAGAAGGATAAGGCTGATATCAGATTCGGGGTTAAGAATGGTGTTCACATGATTTTTGCTTCCTTCATCAGAACTGCTGATGATATTCTTGAAATCAGAAAAGTCTTAGGTGAAGAAGGTAAAGATATTCAAATCATTGCCAAGATTGAAAATCAACAAGGTGTTAACAATTTCGATGAAATCTTAGAAGTTACTGATGGTGTTATGGTTGCTCGTGGTGATTTAGGTATTGAAATCCCAGCTCCACAGGTCTTTGTTGTCCAAAAGCAATTAATTGCCAAATGTAACCTTGCTGCCAAGCCAGTTATTTGTGCCACCCAAATGTTAGAATCTATGACTTATAACCCAAGACCAACTCGTGCTGAAGTTTCCGATGTCGGTAATGCCATCTTAGATGGTGCTGACTGTGTCATGTTGTCAGGTGAAACCGCCAAGGGTGACTACCCATTCGAAGCCGTCTCCATGATGCACAACACCGCTTTAATTGCTGAAAAAGCCATTGCTTACCCACAATTATTCAATGAATTACGTACTCTTGCTAAGAAACCAACCCCAACAACCGAAACCTGTGCCGTTGCTGCTGTCAGTGCTGCTTATGAACAAGATGCTAAGGCCATTGTTGTTCTTTCTACTTCTGGTTTAAGTGCCAGATTAGTTTCTAAATATAAGCCAGATGTTCCAATTTTGATGGTTACTAGAAACGAAAGAGCTGCCAAGTTCTCCCATTTATATAGAGGTGTGTATCCATTCGTGTATGATCAACCAACTATTGAAAACTGGCAAGAAAGTGTTGAAAACAGATTAAGATGGTGTGTTAACGAAGCTGTTAAATTGGGTATTATTAATAAGGGTGATGCTATTGTCACTGTTCAAGGTTGGACTAGAGGTTCCGGTCATTCTAACACTGTTAGAATTGTTATGGCTTAAGTTTTGATATAATTATTATTAAACTTTTATACATTTGTAAAAACATTAAACTAATAGAATACTTTTAACCGAAAGAGAAGAAGGGTTTCTTATCGCCTCGTGGGGTGGGATTCTTTGTAGCGTAGTTTATCTTCGGTAGATATAATGTGGCTGTTAGCACGTTGAAGCTTTAAGCTCCTATATGAATCGTATTTTCTGAGAGTGAAAATTGATATTCTCGAATTTAGCTTAGATCAGGATTCTTTGTTACCTGAGATACAATGGGATCATTTACTAAAGGTAGTTCCATCTTTCATTGATACTAAGTAAGTAAGTATCATATGATACCGTGTCCCATAGCGTAGCGTTATATACAGGATCTATTCAAATGAATCTCAACCAATTTTTTTTCTCGTTCCTTAACAATAGGAATTTTTCAACCATTCAGTAAACTCTTAGAGAACACTTCACCCTCCTCCCACCTAACGATCGATGCTTCACCAATCACTTAAAAGTTCCTTCCGTAGGAGCTTTGTTCCATTATCATCACGTGCACTCTCCTCCACAGCCACATTATTGAACAATGCCCCAAAATCAACTCCTCCACCATCTTCATCAACTGACGAAACAACCCATTTCGGGTTCAAAACCGTTAACAAACAAGACAAGGAAAAGTTAGTCAGGGGAGTTTTTTCCTCAGTAGCTTCCAATTATGATGTAATGAATGATGCTATGTCATTTGGTGTTCATCGTTTATGGAAACAACATTTTATTTCCCGTTTGGATGGTGGAATGAGACCTGCAGCTGATCGTGCCTTAGATTTCTTGGATGTTGCTGGAGGAACTGGTGATATTGCCTTTGGACTCTTGGATCATGCTGAGAAGAAGTATGGAGATGTGAGGTCGAGTATGACTATTGCTGATATTAATCCTGATATGTTACATGAAGGGGAATTAAGATATCAAGAAACTAAATGGAATGATGGGAGTGATAGAGTAAAATTTTTGGTTCAGAATGGGGAAATTATGGATAAGATTGAAGATTGTTCTAAAGATATATATACTATTGCATTTGGGATTAGAAATTTTACAAATATTCAAGCTGGTTTAAATACTGCATATCGTGTCTTGAGACCAGGGGGGATTTTCGCATGTTTGGAATTCTCTCATGTTGATAATAAATTGATTGATTTGGGATATCAAGCTTATTCTTTCAGTTTGTTACCTTTGATGGGACAATTGATTGCTAATGATAGAGATTCTTATCAATATTTAGTTGAAAGTATTAGAAAATTCCCAAAACAACAAGAATTCAAATCTATGATTGAAAAGGCTGGGTTTTATGTACCTGAACCAGGTTATGAAAACTTAACTTTTGGGGTTGCTGCAATCCATATTGGTATTAAGCTTTAATTAGAGTGTTAGTTTATAAAATCTTTCTGTATATATATATATCTATTAATTACTAAAGTAAGTAAATATTAAAAAATCGCTTTTAAAGCAACTACGAAATCTTCAGTGAAGTCAAGTGCTTTAATAAACCTTCTTCCTTTATCATTATCAATATCCATAGCATCATCACTTTCTTCAATCATTTTAATTTCCCCATTTGCAATTTTAAATCGTACAAACATCTCCATGGCATTATTCAGTTCGGCCTCAAAGGTTAAATGTATATCTCCATTCGCAGAAGTTACATCAATATCATCCACACTCAATTGAATATAATTCTCCCTCACTTCATTCAACTCACCGCCTACACCAATTTCTTCCCCACCTGCTTCCCCACCAACACCTTTCATAAACGTGTCTAAATCATAATTCCCCTCTCGATTAATTGGTTGAATGGTAGAATAGGCAGCTGTTTCACTTATGATATTCAATCCTAACAATTCCTCATCGGTGACATCGTCAGGTAATTTCAAACTCTCCTTCAATTTCTTTTTAGCTTCTTCTGTCAATTCCTTTTCGGCGGCAGTTTTGGGTCCTAATCCAGAAAGACGAGAACTTCGTCTTCGACGATTCAGGAAACTAACACCACGACTATTTCGACGTTGAGTGGTAGTAGTAGAAGTATTGATTCCCTGATCTTGAGGTTGGGTGAAAAGGGTTCTGTATAAATTTGTGAGTGTGATGTAATTACGAAGAATTGGGATTATGTGGGCGATATCAACGAGATGGGAGATGGTTATGGATGAAAGTGGGATGAAATTGTATGAACTTAGGTCGTGGATGATTGAGAATGGGATAGAAGTGGCTGCGATTTGGATTTGATGATTTATTTCCTCGCCATTATTGATTGTTTGAAAAAGGTTGTCGATCTCTGAGTCTTCCTGGTCGAATTGCAGGGGGGATTGCGTCAGATAGGTGTTAAGTCCGAGGTACTCTAAAACGTATATTGGCACATAGATTCGGTGATTGAGAATAATTTTAAAGCTCCAAGGTCCAGGGGTTGTTGCTGCCGTGGTCGTGGAATTGGAGTTGGAAGTATTATCGATTATTCCTTCATTGGCATTGTTGGCACTTGTGGGGATTAAACTTTCTTCAAATTCAAATTTGTATCTATCATAATTTCCATTATTAAGGATTTCCCATTCTTTATTTCTATTTTCATGCAAATATTCTCGCTGGTGAGTATGAGTTGGGGTATTAGGTACAACATTAAATTGGAAATTATACTTGTTACCAACTAATAATGATTGATCTGGGTTACTGTTTTTTGACATTAGATATTCATGATTTATATATCTAGAATCTTGCCAGAATTCAAGAAATAGTCCAATTCGTCCCAGTTCAATATCATTGATTTTTAATTTCCCAATTCTATTCTGGAAATATGTTAACCATTGTTGATCTTGAGTATTCTTTTGAGTTTCTATTTCATTTATAACATAAAATAACAAAGCAATTCGTTCAATATATTGAAATAAATCCTGATTGTTATTTGAATATTTATCAAATGTAGCTAAATATTGAAGATTACTTGGAAACCTACCCAATTTATACCCTTGGAGATTCTTCAATAAGATCTGCTCAACTATTGATTTTTGATTATGTTCTGATTGTCCTCCATTTACGAATGATACTGGATTCTTATTAGGGTTTATTTTCACCATATGAACAATCCCATGACTATCTCTATGAGAATTCTCTACCCAAGGTAAATTCTGATGATCTCCATTCTTTTTCAAATATTCATTATTGGAAGTGGTGGTGGTGGTATTGGTACTATTTCCAACGGATAAAGAAACATTGACGATCTTCGTATCAGTTTCAAAGTCGATGTCAAGTAAGATTGAAGAAGCAGCGATCGAAAGCTTCTTGGTTGTGGTCTCAGTAGTAATTGGAAATGTGTCTATGAATGTTTCTAACTTCAATTGTTGAGCCAATTGTTGAATCAATTCAATTGAGGTTTGGAAATTTGGTGAATAATCATAAAGCAATTGAAGTGATTTATCAAGTGCTTGGTTAAAGCTGGTCATCGCGCTGTTCTCTTACTTATGCCTCGGAAATCAATTCAATCTCTGTTAGCTGCTTGCCCTCTTCTTCTTCTTCTTCTACGGCGATGTTGACTCCAACAGTAGCAAGTAGTTCGATGGAGACATTTGTTTTGTGGTGTTGTTGTACCACGAATTGGCACCGAAAAAAAATTTTAGTGAGTCCAACAATTAAATCATCACCACCATCACTCACAGCCCATCACAACCCATTGCTCTAAGCATTTAATTTAATCTCCTACCCCACCTCCACCCCATCCCTCCAAATATCATGTCCAATGCTATCACTCCAGAGATATTGACTCTCTTAGAACCAGTCGTATCTGGCTTAAAACGTCACCAAATCGAAGGTGATCAAGAAATCGCATTAACAATTGCTCAACTATTGATGAAGGTGATTTCTGCAGCTAGATGGACTAATACCTATGAGTTAATTGATATAGTTAGACAAGTCGGTGTTATTATCCATAGGGCATATCCTAGAAAATGTATACCTGGAAATATCGTCAGAAGAGTTCTTTCTTTGATTCGTGATGAAATTGAAACTGAACAACCACAACTTGAAAATTCATCAGCGATGATGAATTCGATGTTTAGTTTGTTATCGACCAATTCTACCAATGATCAGAATAATAATGGTAATAACAATAAGGTCAATAATAGTGGTAAACAAGCACAACTGAAGAAACAAACTAGTGATATGAGATCAATTATTATACAAGGTATTAGAGATTTAGTTGACGAAATAACTAATGTCCATGAAGGAATTGAAACAATGTGTGTTGATTTAATTCACGACAATGAAGTCCTTTTAACACCAACCCCAACCTCAGATACCGTATTACACTTTTTAATTAATGCTAGACTTAAGAGAAAATTCACTGTTTTAGTTCTAGAAAACTATCCAAATGATACAAAGAATGCTCATCAATTTGCAAAGACTTTAGCTGAACATAAAATTGAGACCGTTTTAATTCCTGATAGTACTACTTTTGCCGTCATGTCACGAGTTGGAAAAGTTATAATAGGCACAAATGCCGTATTTGCCAATGGAGGTTGTTTATCAAGTTCTGGTGTTGCCAATGTTGTAGAATGCGCCAAGGAACACAAGACCCCCGTGTTTGCAGTAGCTGGATTATATAAATTATCACCATTATATCCATTCAATAGAAATGATTTGATTGAAGTGGGGAATACTGGGAAAGTATTAAATTATCATGAATTCGATTTGGTAGATAATGTGGAGGTTGTAACTAATCCTTTAGAAGATTATATTCCACCGGAACAAATTGATATTTTTATCACAAATGTTGGAGGATTTGCTCCTTCATTTATCTATAGAATCGTGTTGGATAATTATAGAGTTGAAGATAATAAACTTGAATAATAAACGGCATTAGACAGGATGCTTTATTATTGTTTATGAAAAAGTAGTATATAGAAAAAAATACAGACACAATACACTATGAGTTTCCAGGACTTTTAATGATCTTGATTAGTCGAGAACCACTTCTTTTTCTTCGAGAGACTATTATTGGTGTAGAAAGCAGTTGAAAATAGGAGAGATTAGCATCCATGTGGTGTCTCATGTCATCAAGCGAGCCTCCTATCCTTGGCATATCTGGAATGTCATCATATGATTTGAGTGGACAGCTCGAAATAACATTCACAGTAGTATACCCACTGTCTGTGGTAGGACTATCACTTTGTGGAAGCAATACAATGTCTTCCTCTTCTTCTTTTTCCTCTTCTCCTTGTCCTGATTGACATGTCCAAAACGAAGCATCTGATCCAGTCAAATCATCTTGACTTTCCATCATACAATCTCTTGTTGTATCTCTTACATGACAATTTGTGAAAATATTTTCAATTTCTTTGTCGATTAGGGAACATAATTGACTGAATGAAGTTATATCACTGTTTCGTTGTGTTTGGATAGCATGATCGAATATCAGAGTTGAATCAAATAGCTGATCTTTTGTGTAAACAAGACTTTCGGTTTGTAATAAAGGAAATTCTCCTTTTTTGTCAAGCATTTAATATAGCCAATTTGTTAGATTATGAAGCACTATGGTGGTTAACTAGTTACGTTCCAACTTAACCTCTTCTTTGTTCTGGTTGTTGGTCCTTGTTGTTGCTGGTCACTATAACTAAATAATGCCCAGCAAAAAATATTTGGCTGCAAAGAAAGTTGCAAAAGAACAATACAATTGCTGCAACTTACAGGAAAATGGTTATGTTTATATAATCAAGTTTGGTATTTATAAGAACCTATATACTTAAACAATATTCCTATATATATAAACAACTTATCAAAATTTGAAATTAAACCTAACCGGTAGATCATTCTCCTCTTACTTGCGTAAAAAGAATTGTTAACTTACAACTTGTGCACATTAACAGAAACAACATTCTCATCCTTTTCTTCCTTATCAGGTTCAACCTTAGGCAATTCCAAAGAAATACCATCATCAGTAATATTAGCAACAATAGAATCAAACTTCACCGCCTTTTCAAACTTCATCGTACTTGTGAATGTCTTTGAACTCGAACCATGTTCACCTTTTTCTTCATGATTCATAGAAATACATAATTCATTTTCTTTCTTATGGAAATCAACCTTAATATCCTCAGGATTAATATTCTTTTGTGAATAAGTCACGATATATTTATCTGGGTTT
The DNA here is from genome assembly GCA_002105455.1 of Hemisphaericaspora xylofermentans. Taxonomy (NCBI): domain Eukaryota; kingdom Fungi; phylum Ascomycota; class Pichiomycetes; order Serinales; family Debaryomycetaceae; genus Hemisphaericaspora; species Hemisphaericaspora xylofermentans. The sequence continues at coordinate 73,518 of NDXA01000295.1, read as the reverse complement.
TCTTCAGTCTTCATATCTTCATCAAAACCAATGAAATATTTACCCAAACTATAATTCTTCCAGAAATCGTCAAAGAAATCACGTCCAACTAATGAACTTCTGTCTTTGTCACTGGTAGTATCTACTTCATTTGCTGTAGTACCATCTTGTCCAGCGGCAATTCTTCTGGGGTTATAACCTTCGGGGATCTTGCTGGTATATCTTCTTGGTCTTGTGAAGAAAGGGTCGAAATCGTCATAAAATCTAAATGGCCACATTGTAAATAATATTTATGTATAAGCAGTAGTGTTTTGTTTGTTATCGGTGTGAAGAAAATAGAAAAGTCAAGGAAATTAATTCAGAACTCGAGGTACATTCCGTTCCTTATAAACTTGTGAATGTTAAAGTTGCTATTGCATAGTCATGGGTGCAAAACTATGAGAATCTTTATTTTTGTGGGGGGTGGGGCAGTCAAACGTCAAAAAGTCATGCCACATCGAATTTTAAGGAAATCGTTCGAACATTCCAGAAATTGCAATATCGCAATGAATGATGATTAGTATTCTACGGACGTGATTAAACCGGATTGCTATAACGTTATTAATAAGAATGTAATAGAAAATGATAGAACGAAATCGAAGTGGAGATTAGGTTATGAGATTTCATCTACCTTAAAATTGTTACATGGTTATGAGAGATTCTTCTTTCGGTCAACTTGTTGCATAGACACTTTATTCGATACTTACCTTTTTATAATAATTACACCAAGATCATCATATCATTATTATACTTATAAAAGAACTCTATGAATGAATATACGTAGCATCAATCTTTGATAATGAATCACCTAAATACAACTTCAATTTTCTTCTATAAGCGCTTGGATTTTGGGTTTGTACTGGATTTCCTTCAAAATACACGGTATCTAAATTGTCTAATTTCCCCAACTGTTGACCAATTTCTTCAAAACTAGACACTTGATTATATGAACACCAAAAATCAGTTAATTCTGATAAATGACTAAGATTCTCAAGCTTGGAAATCTTATTTGATGTTATATCCAATACTTGAAGTTTAAGATTATTATCAAGATTTTCAATTTTTTCAATTCCATTATGTGAAAGATATAATTCTTCTAAATTGACCAATTGATCAAGATTTTCAATTTTGGTTATTCTATTTGATTGAATTGAAAGGACTCTTAAATTGGTTAAATGATTTAAATTTTCAAATTTATGGATTTTATTCTTACCTAACCATAATTGCTCAATTTTGGTATTACAATCAAGATTTTCAATTATTCTAATTTTATTACCACCCAATTCTAAATTCTTTAAATTCACCAATGTTTCAAGATTCTTAATCTCATGGATCTTATTCTGAACAAAATATAAGTTTTCTAAATTTATCAATGTTTCAATATTTTTGATATTCTTAATTCTATTAAATGAAAAATCCAAATTTTTCAAATTAACCAAATGTTTAATTGAACTTGAAATATGATTGATTCGATTATCATAAAAATCCAACTCTTCTAATGAGTCCGGTAAGATCTTAACTCCAACAATTGATGTGATTAAATTTTGTCTTAAACATAATGAAATCAATTTTGTAAATCGTTCAAGATTCAAATCTTCTAATGATCCAATCTTTAAATGAATTAAATCTATATATTCAGTATCATCCTCATATCCAATAGTTAAATCTTTGTCTGCTTCAATTTCATCTCTTTTGGTGTCGGGTAAGACGGTACCTGGATATTGAACAGCATCATTCTCATCGTCACCTTCTTCTTCATCCTCTTCTTCGTCTTCTGTATGAGAGAAAATGGGTTCTTCATGAAGTTCTGATGAATGTTTGACAATATCGTTATTACCCCCTTGTGATTCCTCTTGAATTGACATCTCTAATTTGATTGTTTACTCTTCTCAATTGAAGAATGCTTGATTCTTGAATCACATAACAATGAGGGATAAATACATTTCACAAACCGGTAGGAGGTACACTCACCTTTTTTCGTCACGTGATCAGCTTCCTCGCTACTGTGATTTCTTTCTCTCCCCTCAAATTTCAACCAACCATCAATCCAAATCAACCAATGAGAAATTGTATGTTGATGATTGATCGTACAAGACTCACCTACACTGCAAAAGGGTGACATTTATATACAAGAAAAATTATGCTATTTTTATAATATTTATAATAACACATTATGAGCTTTTCAATGATATACATATCCAATCGTAAAATGACTAAACACAAGACACACACAAAGAATATACAAGAAGACAACTCAGAAACAATAAAGTAACTCAATTATTTATTATTTTCATCCCATTTGCTTCTGATCTCTATAGTAGTCATATCTCTCTCTCCCTCTCTCTCTCTCTCTCCGTTTATCCTACTCCATATTAAATTAAAAGAAAATGTGCTTATTGCTTTTGTTCTTCTTGGAAGATATATTCAACAGCTTCACCAACAGTCTTAATTTCATCAGAAATCTTATCAGGAATTTCCATATCAAATTCTTCTTCTAAAGCAACCAAAGCTTCAACAGTATCTAAAGAATCTAAACCTAAATCCTTTTGGAAAGAAGCTTCTAAAGAAATCTTGGATTCTTGTAAAGCAGCAACAGTCTTTAAAGCTTCAAATGCACGAGAAACAACTTCATCTTTGGAGATTGGAGCAGAAGCATAGAAACGAATTGGCTTAATTAAGGAAGCTCTGACAACTGGGACACGAATGGAACGGGCAGCTAATCTAAACATTTTTATATTTTTGGGGGGTTTATCAGGGAGAATGCAATCGATTGAGAAAGGAAAGGGTTCTACGTATATATAGAGATTATGTTTTAAAGATGGGGAGGGCCAATTGACTTTTTTTCCCAATGACTTTTTTATTGAGTGAGGAATTGAAAATTTTTTGACAGGTTAATTAGTCCATTTTACAGGTTATACATCATAAGCAATTTTTACAGGTTTTATTTGGTTGTACAGATTATACCGTACTTGCAAAATCTCCAACCCATTGAGATAGGACATCGTATATCATCGGCTATGCAGCTGTTGGGGCTATAGTAACTGAACCAGTTACGTCATCAACCAGGTGATTTAGGATGGAACCCCTCTTTATAATTACGAATGATTTCTAGAAAGAATTATTCCGGTTAGTATGGAACTTAGTTATATTTGGTACGTTTTTGCAACTAAATCATCGAATTCATTTACGAAAAGACATTCTTGAAGAATCCGGAGATATTATAGAAACCCCGTAATTACGGTATATAGGGCCAAGAGACTACACCATTCTCGCAAAGCTACTGCTGTTTTCTAACCTGCTCAACTTGATATCGTCTTAGCAGATTAAGAACTTACTTCTTGAAGTACCTAAATGAAGAATGTAGGCCTATTGGTTACAAAACGTATAACGTATTGTTTAATTTTACAACCGATTTTAGCCGGGATTTTGTTACCACGAACATGATTCAAGTCAAGCTGGACCTACAATCTTTCAAGTAATCTAAAACAACAAACAACAGGGTATCTTTTTATAATTTTATAAACTTTTACATGAAAACAAATATTCTACTATATAAACAAACAAAAAATCCCTTTAACTAAATTCAGAACCAGCTCTCCAAAGTCTAGCACTTCTTTGTTGAGCACTAAATGAATGTGGGAAAGAACCACTACTAACCAAACTTTCAAGATCGGGAGCTGGAGTCAGATTTGATAAATATTTTTCATCAATTGTTACATTTGAACCTCTAGCAGTAAATTCAGTCTGTGCAGTATTTCTCAGTTGAACAGTTGGGGAAGAAATAATACTTTCTTCACCACCATAGATAGAAGATGAAGCAGTAGTTGATCCTCTAGTCTTAACCAGTGCTTTATAACCAAGATTTGAACTAGAACTTGATTGAGCCATATCACTTCCGACATCAAGCATTGATGATGGTTTACGATCAATGAATACCGAATATCTAGCACTCTTGGCATATGATGGGGTAGTTTGAGATGATTCTTGAGTAAGTGCCAAAGTTTCAATTTCTTCACCAAAATTCTTCTTAAATAATTCAAGTAATGCTTTATGAGTCATTAACATAGAAGGTAAAACCAATTTACCATGTAAGTTCAAACAACGGTTTAAAATCATAGCAAGATCTGCAAAAGCACTCTTTAGTAATTGAATCTTTTCCAAATCTTCAGCACTTTCCTCATAAGTAGAATCGGAGTAGAAAACGCGATATTGTCCAACACCACCATTAACTGGAGAATCAACAGTTCCTGCTAATTGTCTTGATAAATCTTGCATCAACGTTGAATAATCCAGCTTTTCTTTAATTGCGATATTGATACTACTTTCCAAATGGGCTAAATCATTGTTCTTATTAACAATAGTCTTCAAAGCATTATCTAATGGTGATAACTTAACAACAGTTGATTTTCTAATCTTACTTCTGTTCATTAAAGTTGGGAATGAAAGTTCAGTTTCATAAGTAGTTTCTTCAGTCCATAAATCAGTGATGGAAACAGAACCAGAAAGTCTCTTTGAAGTTGTGAAATATCTCAAATCCTTATTTCTAGCATATTGTCTAACCCCAATGGAAGTATTAAACACTTTGTCACTAATTTCTTCAATTGGTTCAACAACAGTGACATATAAGTATCTACCATTTTGGAATTTAGATTTGATTTCTGCAGCTTCAGATTCACTTGAAATGATTTTAGCACCAGGGAAAATACCCAACAAACGTTTGTGCATACTTGTGATATGTTCAAATGGTAACCCTTGATAAATTTGTTCACTATCTCTCATATATAATGGGAAACCAACACCAATAGCTTCAACTCTGAAATATGAAGGAGTTAAATTGTCAGATGATTCTAAATCCAAATACAACTTGGAAAGTTTACTATGAACATATGCAAAACTCTTCAAATCATAAGTATGTTCATGATACATATCCAACAAAATATTATATGTATCAATAGCTCTAGCAAGACTCTTACCCTTAATGAAATTGGTTGCAATCATGTTAAACAAAGCTTCTTTTCTTTGGAAAGCAGTCTGTTCTGGGAATTTTGGTTTGAAAGATGCTGGAAGTAATTCGTGATGGTTCCAATTATAAACAGATGCCAATAATTGTAAAGTGAAGGCAGATTGAACATAATCTTGTTTAGAAACATTAGATTCATATAAATCGTTAACAAATGAAACATAAAGTTCTGGCTTGTATGGTTTTAAGAAAGAAAGAATATTGATTTCATGGAATGCTCTATCATCAGCAAATTCAGGACCAATTGGAACACTAATAAGATAATTCAATGCATCGAAGAAGCTTTCAAGATCATCAATGAATTTGTTAATAATACCACAAGCTGGATCTAATGGATCTAAACTGATGGTCTTTCTTAATCCTCTAATCAATCTAGCTTGTTCTTTAGCACATGGTTTATAACCTTCACGATGATAAATTTCATACAATGAAACTAAACATTGCTTTTCAATTTCAACAATATTTTGATTCAAGACATATTCAGCCGCAATGATAGAATAAAGAATTTCAACAGCAACATCTTGACAAGCTTTATTTCTTTGTAAACCAAACAACATCAACTCAGGAATAATTGCATAAGCACTATCAATAAATTCAACTTGATAACCAGCAAAGTTTCTTAAACCAAATGTTGAATATTCAGCATTTGAAGCTTCCCAACCTAATGCAGTCCAAGCTTCCTTAATCAATACCGCAATTCTATCACGAATACCACCAGTTATCTTAACACAAGCATATCTTGGAATATCTGATAAAAATTCAACAGCTACTGGTTGCAAAACAGCCAACTTCATTAAGTTTCTTAAATAACCACCCCAAAGTACAAGGTCAAAGTTTTCAACATTCTCAACCGATGGAATGTGAGTCATAACTAATGGTCTAATTAATTCTAATGCACAAGTACAACCGTCAATGATTACTGAATAAAGTGATAAAATCTTATCTTGTGGGAAATAACCACCTCTTCTCATCAATCTAATTGCGGTTACGATGGAAATAAGATCTTCAGATCCAAAATTATCAATCAGATGTAATTCTGGTTTAAATACATCCTTTTCAGATGTAAATTCTAACATATTTGCAAACCCTTCATCACCAGAAATTTGTTTAGCGATTCTTGCCACAAATGCAAAAATAATTGGAATTTCAGCAATGATTTCAACGGAAACTTCATCATTCACAACCATATCAATGTTAAATTCACGGAATGGATAAGTAGTTGGGAAAATTAAAGTGAATGCACGATTAAATTTAAAGTACTCATTACCTTTAGTAAACTTATAATATCTATTGAACATTTGTGCAAGTGTTGGAATCATCTTAGAAAGAGATCTAATAATTATAAATTCTTCGTCTGTTGGGATGTGTGTTAACATCTTTTCATGAACAACAGTACATATGGCATTCACAATACTCAATGCTAATCTTGCAGCATCAACATCAAAAGGACCAGTGATAACTTCCAAAGACCATCTCATTGCATGAGTTACTAAAAGGTTTCTGGTATCTTCTTCGTGAATCATACTTGAATTAAGCAATCTAAGAACTAATAACAATTTAGCAATAATAAGCTCATGATCTTTAACTGCTTGGCCACGGTCAGATTCATCAAGATTTGGTTCATCAACACCCAAACCTCTAAGACCAACCCCATTACAGAATGCAATAACCAACATAAGAACCTTCATTTCTGGAATATTAGCTCTAAAAGATGAGACATAATCAGTAATATTCAAAATATGAGCTTGATCACTAGCAAACTGACGTGAATCAATACTTAAGAAACCAATAAGACCAGCAAATAAAACACCTAAAGCCTTTTGATAATCAGTTTTATCTTCATAACTGGCCACTGCAGCAACACATAATCTCATACCAATTGGAAGAGCTCTGATAATTGCCCGCGAATCCAGATTCCATTCAGTACTTGCAGTATGATAGGTTTGTGCCATTCTGTTCAAAACAAAAACACCAGCAGTTCCCAGTCCTTTATATTTCTTAACGAAATTCTCAAGCATTACCAAGTGTTCATCAGTCTTACCAAAAAGAACATCCCATAAATGGATAAGCGCAAGGAAAGACTTTTCACGAATTGAAGCTAATAATTGACCTTGATTTTGAAGAGTAATATCAATAATACCATTAAATGAATTCAATAATTCAGCAAAGAACTTAATCAATTGTTTCATACCCAAGTTACGGAATTCGTCTAAAGTTTTACCCATTTCTTCAACCCCCTTTGAACCACCCTTCATGAATTTTTCATATTGGAAGATGTTATCAATAATGTTATCTGAATTATAAAGTTTACCAACATATTCAGTAGAAATGTCAACATAAGCGATTGGTGCACCAGTAGTACAAGAAAGAATTTCAACACGATGACCCTTTTTGAATTCCACTAATCTATTTCCAGACTTATATGGAGCCTTACCATCACCAGAATAAACACCATTAATATATAATGAGAAAAGAATATGATCTTCTTTAGGAACAGCGTTGGCAGCATGAGATTTCAATGAAATTCCATTAAGTTTAACAATATCACCAACCAGTTCACCTGGATTAACAGAAACAAATTGCCATTGACGTTTACCTTGTTGATTTGAAGCTTTTGAGAATGTGATTGATTCATTATGTGGAGCACTGGCTTCAAGAGTCAATAAATCATCCCTTGAAGTTTGATTCACCAATTTAACCTTACCCATTTGCAAATAGATACGTTCATAAACTTCTTCTAATGGATCATAAGAGATTGCATTAATCTTCGAAATTGGAGTTTGACGGGTAAGATCATGAGAACCACTTTCAAAATGATGTTTAAATTCTTTTACTGTAAGGATCAATTTTTCAGCTCTTGGATTGACGGCAACACCATTGTTAGTACCACCAATAATACGATCAATAAGCTCACCCCAACCATTATTTGCCACATGATCAATACCATCTTGAGATACAAAAGTTTTGTTGTGTGGCATAAATGAACCATATAATTTGATTTGGAAATGATAAGATTGACCACTTGCAAGACCACCTTGACTCAGTGAGAAAACTCTTGTAATATCAGTAACACCAGCAGCTACTCCTCTCTTGACTTTCTTTGCACATTCACGTCCGTTTTGAGTGCTCTTCATTTCAATTTCTTCCGTTAAAATTGCAGCCAAATAGATTCTTGTATCGACAGTTTCATGACGTGGAATATTCTTGAACAAAGCAGCACTTAATTTCTCAACATTAGCTAATTCTTGAACAGAATCTGCATGGACTGCGAATGATTCGGTTAGTCTCTTTTTATTGTTACGAAGAAACATATATGCTGTCATACCGGCAAAACCTGGAGGTAAATACGCAGAAGAACCTGAAACAGATTTGAAATCAACAAGGATATTATATGGCGGATCAAGTTCAAACATTTTATTACCAGTAGACTTCAATTCATAGTTTTTGGCTTCTTTGTGGGCATGGATTGGGAAACTTGTAACTAATGCACAGAATTCAGAGTTCAAAGCAATTCTTGAAGGGATTGCATTATCATAAGTTAAGATTTCACCAGAAAAGGCATCTCTACCTAAAATTGTCTTATAACCAGCAACATCTCTCTTGTCATCATCTAAATCGTATGAGGTTATATTTAATCTTTCAGTTCTTGAACCTAATAATTTTGGAATAGTGTTTAACAATTGAGTTGAAATTTCTTTGATGGCTTGAGCTTCATTTTTGGTTAATAAGTTATGTAACAATTTAATTCTAGTTTCATGTAATTTATAATAGATTTCAACTAAATGATTAAATAATTTGAATTCACCAATTGAATACAAAGCAAAAATATGAGAATTTAAATATTCCAAAGTAACTTTAAGTTCATCCTTCATGGCATTCTTACTGAAATCATCAACAGGTAATGCTGGGATAGCCTTTTTATTCAATTCTTTATTAAATTCATTGTGAATTTCGCCCAGTTCTGGATAATCACTATCTTCATCAGCACTATCTAATTCAAAAGGAATCGATTCAGTAATATGAATATATTTCAATGGGAAAACAAGAACTCTAATTTGAGGAGTTGGTAAATCATTTAAGTTGACTGAAGTTGTTGTAAAATCTCTTGGGAAGGGTTTGGACAACACGTAACCTCTACCCCATTTTTCAGCTTTCGTTTCAAAAATGTACACTTCATCACCAGGGTATAAATTTCGGATATTCACATTTGAAAAATCAGTTAACTTATTAGAGGGTAAGAATGGTTTAATAACCCTACCTCTTAGAAACGACTCAGTAGGTAACCAAGTCATCTTCTTTTGGTTAGTTGGTATATATATACTTTCTTAATAATAATAAGTGTGGGTGATACTTTAAGAAAAGTAAATGGAAGAAGTCAACTAGTTATTGAAAAAAACCGGATCAATGATTCACTTAAAGTCAAATTAAGTAGAAGGATGCAAGTAAAGCAAAAATCAAGAAAGTTTTAGAGAGAGAAAGAGAAGAAGGAACATCTGTGTCTTCTCGTCAACCGTCAAATTGGCGGTGATTTGATCTTAAAATTTTTAAGACAATGGGAACAATAGAAAATCGTACTACAAAGGATTAAACTATGAAGATTTTAATAAAATTTTACAACCAATGTGGAATGATAAATTTTTATTTTCCAGTCTTTGTACGCATTTTTAGTTTTTGCTTCGTTTACGTAAATTTTCTTGGTAAACGGAACTAACCTCAAAAGAATTACGATTTGGTTCATATTTCACCTCTACTATCCACTATATTTCTAAAACTTCAAACTAGGCGAGCTAATGATACAAATTGTCTATTAGACTTGACGAGTGATAAAAATGGGAAAATTGGGCAAATCAAAATTTCGGTCTAACCTTAAGACAATAAACTATTTAAAATATTTAATTGTACAAAGCTTATCTAAACTTTAAATCGTTGTGCAAAGTTTGATCTGTGTCTCAAACAATTTTAACATTTTGGTGTAAGAAACTAAGTCCAACGCAAGGGGCGGGAAAAGAAAAGCGGAAATTGGATTTCGCTATGAAACAAAATTTCGTATTAAACTAATTTACAACCGACTATTCTAATAATAGTGATATGTACCACATTTATGAGGAACTCCGTCCATGCTCTTCTACACATAAACGAGTATCTGTATGCAAGGTCTAGAAACGTCGTTGCTGTTCCTGAATATCAAATCGGTTTATTTATTCGGTTATCTATCAGATTTGTCCTTTGTTGTTCCTGTTTGCACGTACATGGTCGCAAAAAATGTACCACTGATTATTGTTGCTAGCTTTCATTCAATTATTATGTTGTAACTTTCACTGGCTGTCTCTCTCCAGCTATCTAATAGTGTACTTATTCAGAGAATCCTTGTTCCCAGATTCACTAATTACTTAATTATAAGTTCGTGTTAAAAACAGAATAATAATTGATTATTGATGTTGTTCATTCAATTATTATCTTGTTTTTATCACTAAGTTATAACTAGTTTAGGAACAAGGATTCTCAGAATAAGTATACGATTAGATAGCTGGAGAGAGAAAGCAAATGAAAGTTACAACATAATAATCTGAATTTACAAAAAGAATAAGAGCTTGCAACAATGATCACCAGGTATAATATACTAAATACTGTAAATACGTACTATGTATAGTCTCTATGCTAGGAACGATATCCATCTATGAGCAACATCCTTAAAACTCCTTACATTATAGTCTCTCCCCCCATCCCAAATATATCTATCCATTTCAGTTCTTCCCGAATCAAAATCTAATCGATCTAAACTAGGTATAGTAGTACCCTTAACAACTCTATATCCAACATATAAAACAGCAAATGTAATCAAGGTACCATAACTAGAAAAGAAAAACATGGTATTCCATTCTCCATCTAAAAATACAACAAATCCCATGGCAAAAATAAGTAATCCAGTGCCAATTAGTCCAGCTATGGCAGTATATGGTTGAAATGGGGATTTATATGGGTATGACTTATCATCTCTACTTAAAATATCTGGTCTTCTCTTTAATCCAAAATAAAATCGAACAAATGCTAAACACATGGCAAACCAAGCAACAATAACTGATGCAGCAACTATACTCGTTAAATTTTGAAAAACAGCTGTTGCAGATTCAGATATACATAAATATGCCAATAATCCAAAACTACCAGCAAATAATACTGAAAAATATGGATTACCATATCGATTACAATAAGTTAAAAATTCAGGTGCCTTACCTTGTAATGCCAATGAATAGATTGTTCTTGAACTAACATATAATTGAGCATTCCCACAACTAATGGCAAAAAATACCAACATCGCATCAACAAATGCACTAAAATTACATTGTCCAATACTCTGAAGTGCTACTATCCAAGGACTTTGAGCTCCACTGCCATATCCTGCAAATAACCCAGAATCATAATTACAATGAACACCACCTACTAATTCAATAGCAGGATTGTTTGCAAAATCATCTTGGCTTAATCCACCACCAGGTTTATATCGTAATAATCTTGGATCTCCTGCGTATATGTTTAACGAGACTAAAAATGATGAAAGACAATAAAATATAATAATACGCCAAAATACTCGTCTGGTGGCTGATGGAAGTGCCTTTCTTGGATTTTGCGCTTCACAAGCGGCAATACACACAATTTCGGTACCACTGTAGGAATAACAAACTACCAAGATCGCCACTATAAGTGACATAAACCGTCCTAAATCTCCACCTATACCTTCATCAGGTGGACTTGTACCTGTATCATGTAAATTAAAAGAAGGTCGAAAAAGGCCAAATATAATATTATTCTCAAAATCAGATTTCAGGTATGTCCAATACTTAAATCCAAGTACTTCATTCCCAAACCCTCCTCTATTCATAACCACCATAACAATCATCATAACAAACGTAAATAACAATTTGAGAAAACTAGAAATATATTCAATCTCACCAAAGATTCTAATATCCAATAAATTACTCAGTACAATCAAAACCAAAAATACAGTAACGAACCCTCCTGTTGCAACTGCATTACTAGTTGTTTTCAAATATGGGAAATATGATAACATAATCACACCAGCTACAATCTCTCCTGCAACTCCAAAAGCAAATGAAAAGAAATATAACCATCCAGCGGCAAATCCAAATGCATCATCAACAAATCTAGAACTTAATCCAGAAACACCATCAACAACAGAAACAAAAGTAACCATTTCACAAAAAGATACCATGGTTGCTAAAATGATTACACCCACAAGGAAGAATGCTAATGTTGTACCGAATCCTCCTGTTATTGTAAATGCTTTTCCTGAGTTCAAGACTAATCCAACCCCAAGCGTTCCACCTAATGAGATCATTTGAAGGTGTCGTACTTTTAATCCACGTTTAAGAAATCGTTTATGTTTTTCACCAACTTCTTCGGATGAAGGTCCAGATTTGGGACTGGCTATCTCTGATTGGAAATTTAATTCACTAATATCATCTCTAGTTGCTGTATGATTTGACTTTCTTCTATTTTGCCAATAATTTTTAAATCTTGATGATTTTTGTATCTTGTGTTGTTCAGATTCAAACCCGGCATAGAAATTATCAGCTAGATCTGCGTGCGGTATTACATTAAGTATATTATTGTCAAGATCATTTGTTTGAGGAAGTCTATGCTTGACTTTGGCAAATATGGAATCATTCAATTCAGTTTCTCTAACGTACTTGGTGAAATCATCAAGTTGTGATAAATGGAATATAGAGCTCCCATTTGATGAAATTTCTTGTAATGGTATATCTCCATCATTCTTCATTTCTTGTAATATTTTAGGAACATGTTGACTCTTATTTCTTTCTTTGGCTAATCGTTCATAATATCTCAAATATTTAAATCGTCCATCATCAGGAATAGGAATATCTTTAACTATGTTGTCGGCTATTTGACCCACAATAGAACCATTTAAAGAGTTTGCATCTGAACTAAACGAACCCACATCTTCACCATTAGATGTTGTAGATCCACTTCTATCGTCATATGTTGGGGAAAGCTGCGATAAATCAACCTCTTCAAGAATGATGCCACCATCCATTTTATGTTCATTTCTTCGGAATACATTTCGGAATTGTTCTATAGATGTCGATTCCTCACTAATGACCTGTGAATAGCCATCATCGACTGTTTGATCATCCGTGGAAATATGATGATTATGAAAAGATGAAGTGCCGGTTACTAAACTTGGGAACAATCCGTTGTTGACTATTGATTCTTGGTCGTCATCTAACCCTGGCAGGTTATGCGGCATTTTATCCTATGTCACCTATGTATAAATATTTCTTGGTATATGCTTTATTCTGTACAAAAGTAGTCTATTAGCAACCGTTGTAGTAATCTCTGAATTGCGGTTATTAATAATCCATATACGGCCCTTAAATTGAGGAGAAGAAAAAAAAACTAAAATGTGAATTAAATCAAACAGATCACCATAGAATTTAAATAATCAGTTTACGGTTTTCAATCGACCAATCAATCAATCAATTATCATCACTCTATTACTTCTCCATCTATTGATCAATCTATCTAAATGAAACAATCAATCATCTCTTTCAAATACTTTCAAATTATATTAATGTTGAATGGTCTATACATTCAACACTAATTAAAACTTAAAAATAAATGTAAAAGAATTTGCGTCAGAAGTCGAAACAAAGTGCAATGACAACGACACTGTGTAAGTAAAGCGATGTGAGCAAGCTCAACATAAACAACTTCTTACCCTTAATCCAAAAATAATAAACTTTGTAACATAGATCGTCATCCAATAGATGACATTTCAGCTGTTACACTGAAAAGAACAGATACTACACGTGATCTAAGCCAAAAGGCAAAGAGATTTGGTTTTCAGAATAAGGGAGACAAGGGGAATGTCCAGTATTTATACTACTGAATATATAGCCGGGTTACCAATTTTACGTCTAGGTTTTATTTTTTTTCGATTCCTCCCTGTCTTCGAACTTTTTTGAGTCTGCATACAAAACTAAAATTGGCGAAAAGAATTTCTCGTTTGTTGCCTCTCATAAAATTTTCGTTTCTTTTTTTTCTTTCATATTCTTTTTCAGGTTACTCTCTTTTCCTTTGGATTCCTAAACATTCTTAAAACTTCTTTTTCTCCTGCTAACATTTTTGTACCATCCGCGTAATCCCAATTAGGAAATGTGCACGTTGCCGCATCCCACACGTAGTTCACGATGAGATGAAAAATTCAACTTTTCAAAAGTGTATAAGAATCAGCTTATTACCTCTCTTCTATTTCACAATTACAAATTCTAAAATACTCAATCCAAACACTATTTGAATTGAATATACATATAGAATACAGTGTTTGAATCACCATACCAATCCCAAAAACTTGAATAAAATAATTAATAATAGAAAATATGACTTCCTTCAGACCAAGATACAATAGATACAACAGAAAGAATTACTTTGTTAACAAACCATCCCACAATCATAATCATAAACACTACAGAAAGCAAAACTATAGAGAACCATCTAGAAAATACATTTATGTTGAAGAACCAGAAAGTGATGAAGAAGAAGTGACTTCAGACGAAGAAGAAGAAACGTACGAATTCGATCTTCACCAAGCTGCTGCTGATTCCGACAGCGAAGAAGACGAAGATAGTGTTATATATTACGATGAAGATGATATCATTGACATGAATGATGAATTGGAAAATGAAGCCGTTGATGATTTAGAATCTCATGGTGAAGTATATGACTTAAACAATGAATTGGTCAGATATTACGATGGTGTCACTTCCGATGAAGAAATTTACGACGTTGATGATGATGAAGATGATGAAGAAGAAGAAGATTTCGATTCTGATGTTGAGCCACAAGATATTTTGGATATCGTAGATTTGAATGATCAATTACAAGCTCAAGCATTGGAACAAATGGCCGCAAGCGATTTTTCATACAATTCTGATTCCGATTCTGAAGAAGAATATTCCGATATCGAATATTCTTCCGATCCAAGAACATTAAAAGAACAATTATTACTTGAAAATGTTAGACAAGCATTCGAAGAAAAATTAGTTAGCGATGATGAAATTTCCCAAGATGAAGATTCTGAATTAGGTTCTGAACCGGAATATTTCGAAGTTGGTAGTGATTATTCTAGTGAAGATGATTATGATGCTGGTAATCCTGAAAACTATGAATTTGATGACGATAGCTCTGATTCATCCGATGACGAAGGTGTTACGATCTATAGACATAGATTTGACTTACCTGAAGCTGAAGAAGAGGAAGATTCCACTGATGATAATTTGGTTGTATTTACTGAAGATGATGATGAAGAAGAAGATGAAGATGACGAAGAAGCAACTTACGAATTATACGACGAAGACGGATTATTGAAGGCCGAAGATAGCGATGAAGATTATGATGTCATTGATTTAGAAGACGAATTGGCTGACAGTAAGGATTGTGAATTGGTCGAATTGGATGACCATACTTATAAATTGAATATTAGATTACCTTCTTTAGTTAAAGAAGAATTGAAAATTGATTTCTTGAAGAATGAAAATGAATTAGTCATCAGAGGAAAGTTGAATTTTGTTGATGTTGATTCTGACGAAGAAGCTGATGTTGCAGAAGATGAAGAAGAAGAAGAAGATGATGATGATGATGATGAAATAGAAGCCGAAGTAGTCTTACAAGAAGTTGACAGTGATCACGAACAACAAAATGAAGAAAAGAATGAAGGTGAAGAGGATGAAGAAGAAGAAGAGGATGACGACTATGAATTTGAAAGTGATGCTGATGAAACACGTGAATATGAATGGTCTGGTTTCGAGGGTCAAGATGAAGACTTGGATATTAATGTAGATGACGAAGTTGTTTATGACGAAGACGATGAAGACTATGAAGAAGAACAAGATGAAGAAGATGATGAAGATGATGAAGATGACGAAGAAATTCAAGAAGATGCCGAATCCTTAATTAAAGATTACAAAAATCAAGAAATCAGCTTCGAAAAGCATGTTCAATTCGACAAATTGATCAAATTCGATGAAATAAAAGCTAGATTTGTTAGTGATGATGAATTGGAATTGATTATCCCTAATGAAAACAAAACTGCCGACCAAGCTAATACTTTCTCAATTGAAATTGCTCCTCTTGAAGAAGAAAGCACTACTGATGAAATCGAGGAAAATGGTGAAAGAGCTGCCGTTGCTGTTGAACAGGAAGCCTGAATCTTAGATCACAGATAAATGTACACTTTCCCTTTCAGTTCTTTTGTGAGTTTTTTGTTTGAAACATTGATTGTATTTTTAGAAACTTGTATACTAGTTAGAGATAGACTTTTTAATTTATTTAATATAAAAACGACGTTTTATGATTCTCAAAATACTTTAGCCTTCGAACCCTAACTTTTGTATTACTTCTTCTTGAGCTAAGTTCTTAATCCAGAATTTGGTTCTCTGTTGATTAATTGCTCGCGTGCTAAACAGTGGTTGTTTTTTTTTTGCAACAATTGGTTGCCAAACTTTTTCCTCTATCTGCTTTTCTAACCACCAGAAGTTGAGTTGTATTTCTTTGGCATTGTTCCACCAATGTTCACAAGACAAGTTGATGAAAATGCTGCCTTTGAAAAGTTGGCTGGTATTCAAGAATTCGGTGCGTTACCAGCAACAAGTTTGGGTATAACGTCAGCTAATCAAATTCAAAATGCACTAAATCCTGAGAAAGATGAATATAATACATTCGACCTATTATCTATACATCTACTTAGGATGAACCTCACATTCTTCTTATTTGCTTATATGCAAGGGTTTGGCTGGTATTTATGGATGACTAATCTCTGGGAACTTTTGAAAATGTTCTATTTTGACATCAAAATCAAATCGTTCAAAAATGCTCCAATTGCTTCATCCAGTCATTTCAAACAAGGGTTTAGAAAGGTTATGTACTGGTTGCAAACAATAGCTCTTGTTCCAGGTGAAACTAGCAAAACGTTTAAGCAAGCTTTTTTGTCTACACCAGTAGGTCTTAAAGCCACTAGAAAGTATATCCCGAAAGACAACACGCCATCTAGCGTTACGCTAATTCTAGATACTTTGCCTTATTTGGTTCCTAAACCTCCTGAAGTTCCCCAACCTTATTTAGACTTTGACAGGAGAATAAAGATTCCCGATGCCAAAGAAGTTCAATATGTCATTGCTGTAAGGAACGAATATTTTACCCAATATAAGGCACATATTGCGGCTGAACGAGTGAGATTATTAAGAGAAATGAGCAGATTTATTACTTGGTCATGTTTGATCCCCACAATTACAGAAGTCAGTATCTATGATAGTAAAGGTACGGCTTGGGACGGAGATAATCACGCAGCAATGAATTCAATTAAGGATTCAGTTTTGGTAGAGCTTACATCGTTCGCCAGTACTTGTGACAAGAATGAAGTAAAAAAATGGAAAAAGCAATTACCCACAATTATCTTAGTCGATAGGTACAATAAAACCACGCTTGTGGTGAATGAAGCAGAAATTGAATTAAGCAATACTCTTGCTCTGAGCCAAGTACTAGCTGAAGAAGAAGACGCTCCAGTGGATGAAGTTGATGAAGTATTGAATAGTTATATGGAGAATCGAACTGTTGTTGTTAACTTATGTGATGCTAGAGTGAGAACGTCAAATCTTAGAGAATTGATACAAAATGGTTTATATAAACCTTTTGAACCAAATGATGATATATTCATTGAAGAATTCCCAAATACTCCCGATTTAATAATTGCCCCATTTATAAATGGAAGAAGAGCAAATAAACTCTTAGGATACTGCTGTGTTGATTACGATGTCAATGAAAGAAAGAAGACCGTTGTACACTTTTCTCATTTAGAGTTTGGGTTCCAATTCTTCTCAAGGGCGCTATATCACTATGCTTTAGAAAAACCAATTGTTCATCCCAATACTAAAACATCGAAGAATCTGGTGTTGAACACGAAACCAAAGGAACCGCCAAAGGATGTTCTTTCATTGTTTAACCCCGTTGAGATAATAAGTTCTGATCAGGTGCCGCTTCCACTGATAACAAATGCATGAAGATCCATAAGTATCCCCCGTTCAACTTGTGTTAGTTCTGTGATATTTGGCTGCTAAAAGGGAAGCCAAAGATTTTTTTTTTGTTTGCTGCAAAACCGTCTCGCTATATATTTCCCAATTCAACTATGCAGGATGTGGGATGTGGTTTTCTTCACAGTGGGGCTGTAACACCGAGAAACAAAGTTTGAAGTGGCACCAAAACGCCATTTTGCTATATTTAGTTAACTTTTTACTTACATTATTTGGTTATCAATTGTTTTTAGACGTATTATATTAGAATTCTTTCATCATATCTTATCCTCCTGAAATAAACTATTATATACAATTAGCATGATGAAATGGGGAAGTATTCGTATAGGAGAACTAGCACATCTTAGATTTATGTTGAATCGAAGGGCATTCCATTGCAACCTACCGGGGTCTGCTAAACGTCATAGCCTGAATCCACTAATACGAAACCTTTCTTCGACAAGAATCATATTGAACGATAATGAAAGATCACATTTGGTTAAGAAGCCTGGTTTCTTTCCATTGTCTGGGGAACAACAGAAAGCAATTGAGGAAGCCTTGGATAGAGAAATATACCCTGAAGCTATAGAAAGTACAGTAGAAGAAAGTTCAGATGAATTCCTAACCACAATATTTGAAAATGTGGAACCATATATAGACACATATCAGGTTTATGTTCAATTACGAAATGCGGGATTTACTGGACCACAATGTGATAGTATAATAGATTTGATAATTGTTCAATTAAATTCGAAATTATCAAAACTACCTTCAAAATATTCCCAGAATTATGAGTTTGAGAATGAACAGTATTTATTTGAAAGTGCACAACAAGAACTAAGGGTTGATATCACAAGATCACGCGAACAACATATTCATGAATTAATTGCAGCAATCCATTCAGTTGAACGAGATTTCAGTACCATTTCAGATGAATTGAGTGGTGATTTTATACAAATGCGTAATGACACTCAAGTGGCAATGAATGATCAAAAATCAGAGAATACACTTCTATCTAAACAAATCATTCTCCGTATCCAAGAAACAAATCATAAAATCACTACGGAATTGAATTCGGCAATGAGATCGGAAATTGAATCTTTGAGATGGTATCTTTCTCGTTGGGGGATTATTGCAATTATGATTTCATTATTTTCAGCTTGTACTACTTTCTATATCACCAAGACAAAGCAGGCAAAGAAGCAGGATATTAATGCTTTTGCACCATTGGTGATCTATGAGCCAAGTGAATATGATGAAGATGATTATCATGCCGATTTAGATAGAAGTATGATAAGTGATTAAAAAATGGGTATAGAAAAGGGATAGCTAGAGTGTATTGAGTTCTTGTATGAGATATAATTATTTATTAAGCGCTTAAATTTTGATTTACCCCAACAGCACAGTAATTTTTTTTCAATCATTTCCTCTTTTCCTTCTTCTTCTTTACAATCCATAATTCTCCAACAAGAATTGAAACATAGGCAGACATATTTGATATCTTTTCGACGTCATTGCTTTCAACCATTACTCTCCAACTGAAATCTTCCCACATATAGTATGTCCGAAATTGTCAACGAAACATGCAAATCCCATGCCTGTGCTATTCAAGATTGCTTAATGGCAAATGGTTATAATGAATCAAAATGTACAAAATTGATAGATGAATTATATTTATGTTGTAAGAAATTCTATGAAGAGAATGGGAAACTGGCTTCAAGTGTTTGTTGTCCCAAATTTAATTTACTTCAACTTAAATTGAAACAACGAGAATTAGGACCTATTGATGCACAACTTCTCGAAACTAGACGAGGATAGGACAAATCGGATTTGCAATCTGGTTCGTATTCATGGAGTTTACAGCTTTTATGGTTTTCTATATGTCTTCTCAATAATCTACAGTGTATTGCAGAGGGCAAATTTGTTAGTTTAGAACCGCGTAGTAAATCCAAATTGACGGATAGACTCGACAAAACTAGGCTGGTAAAAACATTTTGATCTATGGCTTACCCGAGCACGAAGACATCACATAGTGAATAAGACTATATGTAGAGGAAATTCATATAATCCGTGACTCTAATGGGCGCCAACTTATAAAGACATTGTATGAAGAAAAGAAAAAGGAGAATTGAAAAATTTAAAAAAAAATTGATAATGATTTGGAAAATTTATAGTGATGAGCATTCCGGGTAACCAATTTATATTCATCTCTAAATAAATGTATCTATCAGTATCACTTTACTAGTGTAAGTTTTCATTCATTCATTCTTTCGGGTTTTATCATAATCGTTGGCATTTGGGAGGAATCTCTTAAGTTCTAAAAGTAAAAGTTAGTAAATTTATGTCTTCAACTAATTACGTTTTCTTTCATTTCTCAATACATACCTGACGAATCATCCAACCATAAAAATTGAGCCATGACATTCTTACTAGAATTATCAGCCCTAACATTCTTTTCAAACTCCTTTATTGCAGCTTCCAATTCAATGGGATCATATCCCAATTCAATCAACTGTTTCCTCAACAACGCAATATGTAAACTCATTTTAAAACTTCTTTTGGCATTCTCTTTCCGCTCTTGTAAGATTTGTAAATCTCGATTCTTACTATTTGTTCTGAAATTTGCTTGTTGAATTTGCAATGCTTTTAAATTGATAGCGGTAGTTTCGGCATGGAGTTTCTCAAGCTTGACACGTTCTGTATAATTGTCAACTGCAATATAGGCTAAGGCACCCAT
Source organism: Hemisphaericaspora xylofermentans (assembly GCA_002105455.1). Classification (NCBI taxonomy): domain Eukaryota; kingdom Fungi; phylum Ascomycota; class Pichiomycetes; order Serinales; family Debaryomycetaceae; genus Hemisphaericaspora; species Hemisphaericaspora xylofermentans. The sequence continues at coordinate 52,640 of NDXA01000295.1, read as the reverse complement.
TGCTACCAATGAAGCTAATTCGCGCAAATGATTCAGGTTATCTCCGGCACTACTACCACTACCAGAACTTGGTTGATTTAATGAAGAGGAGATATTTTGATTCACAGTTGAGGTAGTGTGAGTGGGTATGTTGTGATGTGTCGGTATGGTTTGAGTGGGGTAGTTCTGCATGCTCAGTGGTTTGGGTGAGGGCAGATATGCCACTGGTAACTCATTTGCATTGCCGAAATGAGAAGGTGGTTGTGGCCTTGTGTTTAATAGTCTCTTTGAGACGTATCCTAATCTATTTGTGGTGATCTTATACATATTCTTCTTTGTTTGTGTGTCGACATGTATGTGGGGATTGTTGTTTGGGGACTGTCAACATTAGGCAGCTGGATCAATTAACGTTTTTTTCGCGGGCGTTTGATTGAATGAACCTTCGTACTCTGAATTAGCGCTCGCCATCTGCAATTTTGTTGGGTCCCATACTGTAAACTAAGACTTACTAGAGGTCTACAAGCACAAATCATATTCGCAGAAGCGCAAGATATATTATACATTTACACTTACTAAAGAGAATTTCAGTAGAAATACAGACATAGAATCATATATTCCTCTTAAAAAACTTCCGTTGATCTCATTATAATAAGGGTAGGGTTTATGATGATGTTGTTCTTCGTTAAACAGGGTTTTGTATATTAAATAATATTCATTATTATTATGACAGAATAACTTAATGTCTTCTAGATTCAGCAATGACCTTGTTCATTTCTTCAACCTTCTTTAAGGCTCTCTTGTGAGTACCTAATCTCTTCTTGGCCAACTTCTTAGCTCTCTTTTCACCAGCATTTCTGATCAATTCAATTAATCTTCTTTCATATGGAGCTAAACCAGCGACTTCCTTGACGATGGATCTGACAAAGTCAGCTCTCTTGGATAAAGCACCCTTTCTGTAAGAGATCTTTGGGGCAACTTCCTTAGCGGTAGTCTTGTGACCTTTGTTTAAACCAACAGCAATACCTATAAAAAAATGTTAGTATTTAGTTCATTTGATAATTTCTTCCTACATGTATGACAGTCCGTTTGATTTTATCATCTTAATCGGTATAATAAGTGAGGTGAAGAGCGTATTTTGAATCGATTTATTCTGGTGATGATTGTTTGAAGTATATTGTCCACACTAGTCTATTTCATTTTTAACATATATTCCAATGTGATACATTAATAATCACTGGTTCCTTGATTAGTTACTTTGTAGTAGCTCTCATTCTATTTTGTTAATTTCGTTGTAGCTGAATATGTAGTTGAAATTTTAATGGTCTATATTATCATATCCTTAACAGGTTTGTAGTTGTATTTTCCACAATCTATATCTCGATAAATCTGTCATGGCATCATGTAGTCTTTTCCAGGGTGTCGTTGTCGTTCTGGTGGGGTGGTATCACATACCTGACTTAGCCATCTTTACTATGTATATAATGTATGGGTAATCTATTATATGAAAATAGGTCTTTAAAAATTTTTGAAAATTCTTTTTTATTGAAAGGCCAAAGCAGAGCTCACCAAGCGTTGGTAGTACAATCACTGTGTCACTACTCACTGAGGATTCGCACTAAGAGATGCTCATTTCCTGTATATAGTTTACTTCTTAATAAATATAGTGTAGTGCGAAGAGGCGAAAAAATCATGTCTGTAAAACTAGCCAATTTCAAATCACGTGCAACTGAAAAAATTGTTTAGATTTAGGTCACGTGTATGTGTGACTGTTTTTTTTCTGTGGTATTTGGTGTTGAGACCTCTCGATTATCAACTCTTACAGTCCTCCATATGTATGTCAATTACATGATTCTACTCAAATATGACCTGTCCTTACATTCAAATTCACGATAATGTTGTATTTACAAATTTGAATTATTCTTAATAATATTAATTGATGTATCCTATTTACAAAAGATTCTTTCGTTAAAATCGTCTATTAAACGGTAATGCTGGAGAAATCAAATTTATGTTCCTCTAATTTGGCAATGATATCAACTTCTGACCACCAACCATAATCTTTTTGACATTTTTGATATGGTATTGGATAATAACTATCCCTTCTTACAACAGCATATAATTCTTCAAGTAACTTGGTCTTGTTAATTGTGAATCTTCTTCCATCAGGATGAATATATTTCACTCTGATTTTCTGGTCATCGGTTCTAATTATTGGTAACCTCTTACGGTTTTGTCTCTTTAAGACTTTATATTTTAATTGCCAACCGAGTAAACCTAAAGTCTTAATTCTTGCTGATTTCTCTTTAAGTAAATAATTATCCAATCCACCTTCTTTATCAATAGTTTTCAATACTTTAGTTGAAACATTAAGACGGAATTGTCTGTTTAAAGTCTCAGACCATAATTTAGTTCTTCGAATATTTGGCTTTTGAGCATGAATAGTCTTCTTGAAAAATTCTGAACATGATTTAGCTCTCCTACGTTGAAGACCACCATATAAACCACGATTTTGTCTCTTGAAGAATCTAGCTTCAAATTGATAAATAGGATATTTACTAGCTTCTAATGGAATCCTTATTCCTTTAAGTAATGGTTGACCAAGTTCCAATTTTGGTGTTTCTTTGATTTTTTTAATATATCTCGTGATTTTGTAAAGTTTGTCAGTTCTTTTACCGTGCATTGATACCATTGATGAACTGAATTGTCTATGGTTTATGAAATTGGTTGAAAAGCATGGCTTAGTGGTGGTGGTTAATCCCCCTCTCAACCCTCTAAAGACCCCTCCTAGAAAGTTCATTCCGTGTATAGTATTCTTTGGATTTCTGATCACTCCAACAACCAAAACTAAATGGATCTCTATTGGGTGTCGATGATTTTTTGTTGGTTGGTGGAAATTTTTTTCAATGTGTGATTATATGCAGGATGATTTATGAGGTCTCCCCATAGGAATTTTTTTGGCTGCCAAATCATTCATGATTAGCTGTTGCAAAGCTGTTCAATGGTTGTTTTAGGACAAAACTATTCGAGTTAGGGTAGTTGCGTGAATGATGTGATGTTTAGGGTTTGGTTGGGCTATTGTACAATGGTATGATTTTCTTTGATTAATGTTGCTTCAATATTGTTTTGCAAAAAAGTTGAAAAGCTCTTGGTATATCTTCAATTGTTGACTGGGATCTTTGGAAGCATGTTTTTGAATGAGTAATTCTAAATACAAGGGCGTTTTCCTCTATTGGAGGGAGAGGTGTAAGCTGTAGAGGTGGTTGGTATAAAGTATATTTCCCGATTTGAAAAAATGAGCTTTGATAAGCGTTTTAGGCAAAAATGATACGAAAACTTTCGTCTGATATGAAACATTAAAGAGGACCTTTTAGAATCAAATTAGATTGACACTATGCATCAAGTGGTGTATCTTACGGTTTTAATTTGTTGAACAAACTTTGTTGGTAATTGAGTTATATAAGTGTTATCAGAGGCAGTTTTCAAGCGTCTATAGAAGCTCAAAACCTCCCGCATCAACCTGGAAAACGTACCTCCTTTGGTATAGAGGTATTGAAGAGAAACTTAGATCGAGTTGACTTTACTCTGTCTTGCTTTTTACTTTGAGGTACAGGCGTTATTGTTCCAAACAGATTTCACGAATTTGGTGTTGCAAAAAAAAGTTAATATCGCAGGATTCAATTGATAATACGGAGAAAAGAATTGATTCAAACGAGGCGACATATAACTCATTATGGGTGGTTCATACAATCAAATTCACTAATTTGGAAGAAGAGTTTAAGTTGCAACTAGTACATTGTTTACAAAAATCAAAATTACGAACATTATTTCGGTTGGGGTAGATATCTGACGTTATCCAACAGAATCGAACCAGAAATTAAATTCCATTGGTAAAAATTGTGGATTATACATAACACGTTTTCTAGAAGAAATAAGATGGATGAAAGTAATTATAATTAAACTAATTTAAACCATACATGAGAACGCATGCATTCGAGTCATACTGAAACGAAGCGAAATTGATACCAATGATGGGAATTTGTGTGTTTATTAAGAATTGAGGCATTCAAACGAAACCCAAACGAACGATTTCAATGGAACTTCGTCATTTTTGATTTTACATTTTCCCTTATCATTTATTTTTTTGGTTTCATTGGTTTTGTGATTGTTTTGGCATAAAAAATAAAATTTACAGCGAAAAAAATAAAATTAAAAATAAAATTAAAAAAAAATCTCATCTTCATTAAAAGGTAACTTTGACGGGGCTTCCAGAACGTAAAGGCAAAACTGCAAAAAAAGGGTTGAAATTGGAATTTTCATGAATACAAATCACTGCCAATTGCAAAAAGAAGGTTTGGTTAATGGGTGATTAAAGCATAAACAGGGGTAAAGCAATTGCTATTTAATTAACTCGTAAATTGTTGACAATACATAAGTTGATACAGAAATTTTGAGACAAGCATTTAATATTTGATTGATTTTTAAGGGAAACCGTTTGAACGATTTTACACGACCCACGACCTTTTTGTTTTTTTTGAATTTTACGTTCATTTCAAGGTGAAATTGACTTTTGATACAATCATTATATTAAGAGAACAATTGTTCACATTATTAATAGTTTAGGTAACCTAAACTAAAAGTGAAGAAAAAGAACAAGACGCCTTCCTCATCATCTTAGTCCTCCCATTTTCGTCTCAATTAACAACAGAAAAGGAGATTCCATTGAATTACATTCAATTCAAATTCATCAACCATTTATCATTTTATCATCAACTATCACCAACTTTCAATCGATTTTTTTTTTACTTGGATCAATCAATCATCACATTCTTTCTTTCTTTTTTTTTTTGCTGTTGATTTTTAAATTTGTATGATATCACACATACAAACATAAATTATAATTTTATCCTTTTTCTACTTTAACGAATTAAACAGAAGGGATTCATTCAACAACAACACCATCATAACCATCATCACCAACACCATCAACAACTACTTACTGGGTTTATTAATAATTTAGACATTTTATCATTGTTCATTTCATTTTCTATTTAGCAAATTTTTTATTGTATTTTTATTTATTGGTGATCCCATCATATCCTTAATATAACCCACCATTTTATTACTAATTTTTAATTCATTTAATTATAACATCATACTATTATCATTCGGAAGATAGTCAGATCATCATATACATTCATATACACGTAAATATCAACTTACTATAATGATATTTGGATTCGGAAGCTTTAATAAGAGAGAAAATACTGCATCGCCAACGCCGCCTGCATCGGCATCAACCACAGGTCAAACTACATCCACATCTACTACTAATAGCACAATCAATAAGATAACCTTAGCAAATAAGCCATCGTTTGGTAGTGATGATTATGGTACTAACAAATTTCTTCCAAAAGGTCTTGCCAGCGTAACACCAACGACGGCGGTAACAAGTAATTCCATGGTTTATGGAACTACATCTATCAAAGCTACTAATAGTCCAGGCAACTATTTAAATCAAACAATTAAGAACCTGCTGCCACAGCCAGAGTCTTCACAACAACCACAGCAACGACACCTACCACCACCGAAACCATCTGCATATTCTTCTTCTTCACAACAACAACAACAACAGCAACAGCAACAAATTTACGAGCTGTATTCACAAGCATCTTCTATTCAACAAACCGAATCACAACCGGTACAAGCATTTACTGACGGTCAACCAAGAATTATAACCACTGATGAAACTGGTCAAACTGTCAATACCACTTCTAAGAATTCACAACCAAAGGGGAAATTAAAGATTACAATTATAGAAGCTAAAGATCTTAATGCAACTCAACCTTATGTAGTATGTACGTTTGAAAGTTCAGAATTTGTCACCAATGCGGCTGAATCATTTGGAAAATCACCATCATTACTTTCACAAGCAGCCCACAACGGAGCTAAAGCGCATGTTGGTAATGCTGGTCATGGAACACCAAAAGCATTGCCAATGAGAAGTACTTCGTTATTATTATCAAGCAATAGCGGATCCAATATATCTACTGGTACTACTAGTAGACCATCATTATATCAACGACAATTATCTACCCCTCATTTGAATTTAACTAATGAGTCAACCAATCCGATCTGGAACCATGATGCTATATTTGATGTAGTGGGATCTAAATCTGAACTTGATATTTCAGTTTATGATGCTGCTAAGGATGATGCATTTTTGGGACACGTTAGAATTTCCCCATCTACTACGGTGAACAAAAAGAGTAGTAGTGAATGGTTGCAATTGGGAGCTAGAATTGTTGGGGAAAGAGTCATATCTGGTTCAATTCAGATTAAATGGGAATATACTTCTTTAGATAAGAAGAAATCATACGGACCTGATGATTTTGAAGTGTTGAGATTATTAGGTAAGGGAACTTTTGGCCAGGTTTTTCAAGTTAAAAAGAAAGATACTGGAAGAATATATGCCATGAAAGTATTATCTAAGAAAGTTATTGTTAAAAAGAAGGAAATTGCTCATACAATTGGAGAGAGAAACATTTTAGTACGTACATCAGCAGCAGCATCTCCTTTCATTGTTGGATTAAAATTTTCATTCCAAACCCCAACTGATTTATATTTAGTTACTGATTATATGTCTGGAGGAGAATTATTTTGGCATTTACAAAAAGAAGGTAGATTTGCTGAAGACCGAGCCAAATTTTATATTGCCGAGTTAATTTTAGCATTGGAACATTTACATGATAATGATATTGTTTATCGTGATTTAAAGCCAGAAAATATTTTATTAGATGCTAATGGACATATTGCATTATGTGATTTTGGATTATCCAAAGCTAATTTAAATAATGATGGTACTACCAACACTTTCTGCGGTACTACTGAATATTTAGCACCAGAAGTATTATTAGATGAATCAGGATATACTAAAATGGTTGATTTTTGGTCATTAGGAGTCTTAATATTTGAGATGTGTTGTGGTTGGTCCCCATTTTATGCCGATAATACTCAACAAATGTATAAGAATATTGCATTTGGGAAAGTCCGTTTCCCTAAAGAAGTCTTAAGTCCTGAAGGTCGAGCATTCGTTAAAGGGTTATTAAATAGAAATCCAAAACATCGTTTAGGTGCCACTAATGATGCACGTGAATTAAGAGCCCATGCATTTTTTAATGATATAGATTGGGATTTATTACGGAAAAAGAGTATTCCACCACCTTTTAAACCTCATATTACTAGTGAAACTGATACATCTAATTTTGATCCTGAATTCACATCGGAATCGACTACTTCGATCTTAAAGAAGCAACAATTGGAAATGGCATCTACTACTCCATTATCACCGGGGGTACAAGCGAACTTTAAGGGGTTTACCTATATTGATGATTCAGCTATGGATGATCATTTTGGAAACAAGTCGTATAATAGAATGTTTAGAGGTCCTGGGTCGTTCATACCCGGAAACCCTAACTTACCTGCTGACGAAGATGTGATTGATGAGGAAATTGCGGAGGAAGATGAGGATGGAGATGATGTTGATGGGATGGAAATTGATCAGATTGAGGAAGAGGATCATCAAATGGATTATGAATTTGTTAATGGCAGATTTGATCTTTAGAGGGATGACGTAGGAAAGGTAGGGTGGTTGTGTTGGTTTCTTTTGTTGTTTTGTTTTATGTCCTTTCTTTGTAAATTACACCTACTACTTACTTCTACTGCTTACTACAACGACTACTTGCACTGCTTTTACTTTTACTTGTTTACTTTTTTTGTTTGAGACATATATATGTATGTCTCTATTTATATTATATAGACTTGTTGATTCATAACACATAATTTAATCATTATTAACCCCGTATTGATAATTTTAGATGTTTAATGTTCTTCCACGGTCTCATCATGTTCTTCCTTGGAGGCGTGTAGTCATTGTTGTAGTTATAGTGTAACTTCTAATAACGTGTACTTACCAATTAAGTTCCTTAACCAAAAAAAAGAATCCAAAGAAATTTCAAAACATTTGGAACACCAAAACAGATAGAAGATTAGGAGATATAGTCAAACCACGGTTAAGGATCAGGACAAGAATATATATAGATAAGAATCCAACAAGAGATATATAGACAGAGACAGTACCTTTTTTCCTATTATATTTTTATTTTTGCGTTTGAAATAGTACATTCGTTATGGCACATCCAGGCAGACCAAGAGGACGAACCAACAAAAAAACGCAACAAGCCCAAGCAGCAGCCGCCGCCCAAGCCCACGCGGAAGCACAGGCCAAAGCCGCCGCCTCTCAGGCCCAACAAGCCCAATCAATAGCCAATTCCCAAGCAGCAGCAGTAGCCAATGCTCAAGCAGCAGCCCATTCCCAAAGTCATATAAAGGAAGATATTGGTGGTCAAAACTTACATGATGAAGCTGATTTAATCAATTTTAGGAACGATATGGTGTTGAGATATGTTACTAATCATGAATATATCGAGAATGCGACGTGTAAATTGGTACATTCTTCTAAGATCTTGCCTCCGGGGTTGTTTCCTGTTGTTACACATCGGAAACGAATGATGAATGAGGATGGTAGTGGTGGTGGGGCGGGTGAGATTAGGCCGGAAGATATTTATTTTGGAGATTTGGAGGTTATGAAGATGGTTGATGAGCGATTGAAGAGTGGGAATAATTATGGTATTGTTGAGGATAGGTATATGCCTACTAATAATGATGAATATAAATTTCAAAAGGAAAGTACTAATAAACTTGCGGAGTTAAGATCGAAAGTATATGATAAACAATCATTAATTGAATTAGAAAATGAACTTGAACAAATCATGACTGAATATCAAAATAAATTTGGGAAACGATATGAATCAACTCCAAGTTATAAACAATATTCAATATCTACAACCGGGATAGAAGTATTACAAGCTCCAGCAAATTATAATCCTAGACTGATAGATTCATTCATAACTATTCCAGGCACGGGTTCCCATCTCCAACAACAGGTTCAATATCATCAACATCAACAACAGCACCAACCACAACAGATACATCAACAACAAATATCTCCACAGCATCAAATGCAAACACCAATGAACAATCTCAACAATAATGGACCACTAGGAATGAATGATAATGATGCTATACGATATGACCAACCACAACCACAGCATCATCACCATCAACAGCAGGGAAGTGAGAGTATGGTGGAAGATACAAAATTCAATGGGGTTAGTGATATGTTTAATTTCGAAAATCCAGGAAACGATTACGAAGAAGAAGAAGGAGGAGTCAACGGGAATATGGATGATACATTTTCTATGGCAATGGGGATGGGGGAAGGTGATTCTCAAGAAAATACCAGTGGCGGTGGATTATTGACAAACGCAAATGATATACATTCAGGAAGATCCTTGAATGGTGGAAGAATGGACAATCCCGATCATGATGATCAAGATGGTGGTCATGGTGTAATTGGGAATAGTATTGTCAATGATGATGATATGAATGATTTATTTAAGGATAATAATGAATTAGGCGATGCGATTGTTGATGATGATGATCTAGTTGGGGATTTGTATAATTTTAACCATGATGATGATCATGATGATGGAGGTGGTAGAAGCGATGGGGGAATGGATGATGATGGGAATGATGTTGTAGAGGGATTGATGGGTGGATCTGAGTTTGAACTGGATTTTTTGAGTCAGATTGATCATAGTATGGAATAGACAGAGAAATAGTAGAGAGAGTGAGAGTAAGAGAGGTGTTTGTATTATTACGGTTTTATTTTATTATAAATAAAAGAGATACTTTTAAGTAACATGTTTGAAACTAGTTGATTTGGACTAAAGAGGATTAGACGGTGGGTATTATAGTGGTAACATGTCCTGATGTTTGGTGATAATTCTTCCTCTTCTTCCTTTAGCCATACCTATTTAAATTGTAGTTGCGGGTGCTATTATAAGTAGTACATCCGGTGAAGTCATATCTGTCATACTTTGGATGATTTTATAACCACACGCAAGAGAAACAAGATTATTCCCTTTTATTTGGATGCTCATACGAGCCATGTGACCCAACCTCTTGATTTAGTTTACTCTTGGGGTAATGAAACAAGCGAATTCATCACATATTTGACACAACTTTTTGATGGAAAGCCTGACTTGCATCGTACAATTGTTGAAGCATACCATAAAGCTCGAAAGACGGCTCTAAAACCCTTACTGTTCATGGGGTGTGCAACCGGGATCTTCCCATGGAACCCAGATAAGGTCAAAACTTCAAGTTTTGTTGATACTAGCCCGCCAATTACAAAGCAACTTGAAATTTTGACCTTATCTGGGTTCTTCGAAACGATACCAACTCCGCTGGGAGCAGAACTGGGTTTTAGGGCTTCCATCGCAATATACTTCAATAAATGAACTATGCAGTTCAGGCATTACATCAAAAATTTCCGTCAGATATGTGATACATTAGCCTTATTTCTGTTTAACTATCCGAAAGCATAATAAATCAAGAGGTTGGGTCACATGGCTCGTATGAGCAGAATAAAACGGAACAATCTTGTTTTTGTTGCATATGGTTATAAAATATGGGAGAAATGACCATCGCAAAGTAACAATCTAAAATCGTTGGGATCTTTCGGTTGAATATTTGGGCTAAAAACCTGTTCTAACCACTCAACACCAAGCTGATCGTTAGTCCAACCCTTCTCAGAGCCCCAAAAGTACCAATTTGGAATCTGTTCAGGGCGGAACCATCCTTCTCTTAATGTCAAACTTCTAAAAAGAACACTTGTTGGGATGTTTTTACCTGCTCCAGGAACGCATTCGATAATCGTGAAAATTTGACGATTATCTAATGAGCTACGCTTAGTAGAACAGGACCGACTAGCGCCAAAAGCTGAACCCAGTCTCACCAAAATTGTAGCAGGTCACCTTCTGAATGTCATACAATTCAATTTTCTCTCTCAACATCTTAAAATACTGCAAAATAACCATAGGAGACACAGAATGAGCCCTATTACGTTCCAATAGTAACGCTTTATACGCTTTTAGCTTTTCACGACGACCAACAAACTTTGTGACCCAATTCTTTCCTATCAAAGCTTTGCTCTCACGACAATTCAAAAAATGTTGAGCCATATCTTTAATATGTGAATGCGGGACAGTATCCAATCTTCTAGATATCATTCCTCGTTCTCACTAAGTATCTTGTACTTTAGGAACACTGGACATGGTTCGTGGTGCTGTTCAAAATTTATAACGTACTTTGGAGCCCTTCACACCATTAGTTTCAGCGACAGCAAATATTTTCAATTTTTTTTTTCTTGCTCCATCAATTCTTCAAGGACACGGAGATGCAAAGAAACAAAGTCTGGAATAAGGGAGAACAGATTGGATGAGTAGTTACACGCGTGTTTAGTATGAACGATTTCACTGGTTGTACGACGTAGGGACCGTAAGGTGGTGGGGAAAATGAAAATTTATTATTGGAGGAGTCGTGTACTTGTGATCAACAGAAAAAAACTTTTTTCTTTTGAAGATTTGAAATATTTTTACGTCAAAATCAATTTAACCACCGACTAAACTAAGAGTTAAGTAGTTAAGTAGTAGATAACCCATCACCAACTAACTAACAATTTATACACATAGAGTAGATTATTCTACTGCAAGGCTATCAACACTACTGCTGCTATTGCTACCTATTGATACATCACTCAATTGATAACGTCTAATAATTATAGCTAAACACACAACCCTAGGGCCATCTTCTAATATTTACAACACATTCCATCACACTCTATTGACAAACAACAACAACAATGGATGATGAGATATTAGACACAACAAACGTTGAGGATACCAACACTGGTAACATTGGTAGCATTAGGAAGGCTAAACAATTGAAGGCACAACAACAAACAAGAACAAGAATAAGACATCAAAAGTTACGGTACACATTCATTGGTTACATCATAGTGTTGATCTTCATGGCTATCATTCAATTCATTGGTGTTGGTTTCTTTACTCAAGGTTTCTTACTAAGAAGAAATGTCTTATCAGACATATCCACTTGCTCAGACGATAAGGTTGATGATACTTGTATGAGGCCGACAAAGTATAATAAAACAGTACTATTGGTTATAGACGCATTAAGGTTTGATTTCACCATACCGGTATCACCAGATTCTTCAAGCTATAATGAATTCTATCATAACAATTTCCCAATTTTACATGATCTAGCTCAACATGATAATGGTGTCTTGTTGAAATTTATGGCCGATCCACCTACAACTACATTACAAAGATTAAAAGGATTAACTACTGGATCATTACCGACATTTATTGATGCCAGTACAAATTTTGATGGTGATGCAATTGATGAAGATAATTGGTTATTACAATTACATCGTTTAAATAAAACAATTGCATTTATGGGTGATGATACTTGGACTGCATTATTTAACGAATATATTGAGCCCAATTTAAATTTCCCATATGATTCATTAAATGTTTGGGATTTGCATACGGTCGATAATGGAGTTATTGAACATTTATTCCCATTAATAGAGGAGTCTCATAAATGGGATTTATTAATTGGACATTTCCTTGGAGTTGACCATGTTGGTCATAGATATGGTCCTTCCCATTATACAATGAAGGAAAAATTAAATCAAATGAATCAAGTTATTACACAAGTAATTGAAAATTTAGATGACGATACTTTATTAATAATCATAGGAGATCATGGAATGGATTCTACGGGGAATCATGGAGGTGATGCACCTGATGAATTAGAATCTACGCTATTTATGTATTGTAAAAATGGACAATTTACCAAGAAACACCCATCATTATATAACATAACCCAAGAAGGGAAATATCATCGATATGTCAATCAAATTGATCTAGTCCCCACTATTTCATTATTAATGGGATTACCGATCCCTTACAACAACCTAGGGTTCCCCATAGACGAAGCATTTGCAACCGAAGAAGAATTATCAATCGCATCATATAAAACCATCCAACAATTAAAATCATTCCGAAATGCAACTCCAAATCTCTCCAAAATAAATCATCATTATGATGCATTCACCCTCGATTATGAACAAACAACAACCTATAATCATCAAAAATTAATCGAAGAAGCAAAAGCATATCAAACATTGTCATTAGAACAATGTAAATATTTATGGGCCCGATTCGATCTAAAACTAATCATCATCGGAATTGGGATTCTATTCCTTGCATTGACGTTCATGATCACATATCTGAGATCCATCCCCTCAGTACGAGTACTGACGATGTCATTTGAATTCATTGGTTCGGTGATTGCTATGACTATGGTGAGTCTAGTTTTAAGTTTTTCGATCTATATTGTTCTCCGACCATTAGATTTTAATCTAAAGAGATGTTTAGGTATTGGATGTGCCTTGGGAATGGTGATTGGATTTTGGGCACCGATAATGGATAGGTTTAGTGTTAATTTCTTGTGGAATCAAACTTATGATTTCTTTAAGTATAATTTTAACAGTTGGTCATTTATGGGGATCGTATTTGTCATATTACATTGTTTAATCTTTGGTTCAAATTCATATATTGTTTGGGAAGATAGAATGATTTCATTCTTTTTGTTAACGTTTGGGATTAGTTGTATTTATGCATGTATGATACATACTCAATTATCCCGTCGAGATAAAATATTAGGACTTTCCCATGCTATTACATTCACAATTATGACAAGATTAACTTCCATGATCAATTTATGTCGTGAAGAACAACGACCATATTGTGTTTCATCATTCAAAACAACCTGGTGGTCAATTTTGTTATTACATCTCGCCGCGTATTTATTACCAATGTTCATCGCTTCATGTTATAGATTATCGGATTCTTATCATTCAGCAGCTCCTTTGTGGATAGGTACCATCTTTACATTTTTGTTATTTATGAATGCGATCTATTGGACGTTGGAATATGTTCAAAATAATGAATATTTTAATAGTCATCTAAGTTTTGCTGTCGGTATTCCGTTGGTTAAGTCGTTTAAGTTAGCCATAGCTAGGTTGGTTTTGATTATTAGTTTGGTATTTGGGAATTTTAGTTGGGCTAAAGGACCGTTGTGTGTCAAGTTGGAGTTGAAGAATGATAATCTGGCTGGGGTTGTACGAACCGAAGGCAGAGAACAAGAAGATGAGGATAGAGATGGTGATGAAGAGGGCGAGGAGAGTGGTGTGGCAGAAGCAGCACCACCCACGGCAACTATATTAGGTTACGCAAACGTATATGGATCCTCCTATTTCCTTCTCGTCCTAAACTTCACAGTAGCAATCATGTTAACCACAAAACCAATCGGCGCAATCTCAATCACAATGTTAATCATCCAACTCCTCTCCCTTTTAGAACTATATGAACTCCTAAACCTACGTAAGAATCTAATCTCCCCCATCATATTTGGATTATTAGGATTTCAACATTTTTTCAGTACTGGACATCAAGCAAGTATCCCGTCCATCCAATGGGATATTGGGTTCTTAACCAGTGAAACGATTATATTTCCATTTACACACCTAAATCTAGTTTTGAACACGTTTGGAAGTTTTTTGATTATAGGATTATCGATTCCTTTGATAACTTTATGGAGAACCGTGCCGTCGAATAAACCAATAACTGTCCTTTCGCAGATCGTTACTAATTCAACCACGTTGTTGACTTATTATTTATTGATTGGGATTAGTAGTTTGGCATTCAGTGGTGTTTTCAGGAGACATTTGATGGTTTGGAAGGTTTTTGCACCGAGGTTTATGATGAGTGGGTTGATTATTTTGGGGATGAATATGTTTATGATTTTGGTTCCTTTGTGGTTTGGAACGGGGAGGATACTTGTTCAAGTTAATAGAATTTTCGGAAAGTAGTAGGAACAAAAGAGAGAGAAGGAGTTTTTATTGATAGATAGATAGACATTCTTTTCCGTTCGGTTTACGTCTTTAGGTAAATTTATATATAATATTATCGTACTGAGTACGTATCTATTTATATTAGTCATGGTAATATTGTATGTTGTAATTATTGAAAGAGAGAGTACCAAATGGAATTGTAGGGTTTTGAGAAATGTAGAACACATGCTGAAGTGAGTTACGATTTACCCTTTGTATGTTACCCGTAATTGGATTCGCTTTCATGGCCGGGAGGAAAAATATCTATATCTTTATAGCCAGTCCTCCCCTTTGAATAACACTTGAATTTTATGAGATCTTGCAATAATCTACACGAAACACACCTGCGGTTTACCCTGACTGAAAGCGAACTCAAATAAAAAATTTAGAGCTTATTTAGAAGTCCAATTTATACGCAGAGTAGTGAGTAAATTCGAGAACATTAACCGGAAATTCAAAAATTTGGTTGGAAAGATCGAACGCGCCCAATGTGGTCGTAGAAAGAAAAATTTTCAGAATTAATAATTAATTTTATCTACATAGACAAGGACGGAAGTTGAAATGCATGACAGATAGTTATCAGACATTATACCTAATTACGTCTGAAGTAGAGAATCCTCATAATCCCTCACGTCTCACTCATACTTTGGATGGTGGTAGTTGATTATGGCCAATTGAAAAGAAAACATTCGTTTGTATCGAAGTTTGATGAAAAGGTTAGCAAAACGCTTACTTTGGGAACAATCCTAGGGATTTCTTAGGAGCTTTTACAGTAGGAACATGCATAGTAGCAAGAAGAACTGGTTTACATGATTTATGTCGTATTTCTTTAGTCAAAAGTACGGCAGTCGTGTGGGACGTTTACGTGGGGAAAGGGCTGGTGTGTTGCTTTCCCTGGAATGTTTGGATTAGGAAGAGGTCGCTCTCACCGTTTCGGATGTTGCTCCAGTGTTATTTTGCAGAGACTACCAATGTAGCCTTATATACATCTCAACGTAAGCACAGCGTTTGAACCAAATGTGGATAATATCGTTAAAACTTCTAACCCAAGAAAGGCAAGTGCATATGTTTTAGATCGAGGTAGCAAAAACAGATCAATATCTTCAGGCAGCAAAGTTTTAACTTTGGCCTCTGATACTTACTTTTCTGCTTCGTGGGTGGCAACCTTTTACTTTAAGGCGGAGTTTTCTGCCTGAAGTAGTTGAAATTTTTTTTTCTGCATGGAGTTGAGACATATGCACATGCCTTCCTTGGGTTAACACTGTCAAGCATGTTATCCACATGTCTAACGCTATTCTTACGTTACGGAGATGCACATACGACAACATTGGTACTTTCGGCGAATGCTGGATCATGATCCGAGACGGCTCGAGTGAGCTCATTCCTGTCCAAGCATTTCAGCGGGTTGTGTGGAACAAGACCTGCCCATTCCCAAGATGCCAAAACGTTCTGTTTGGCAAAGTACTTCACTGTGAGTCTTATTGTAAACCCTAACAATCCCACCCTTGGTCAAAGTAAGATTTGCGTAATTTCTTATCTTTTCGTCAACTTCGTCAGGAAAGAGTGTTTTCAACTGGCCGTAATCAACTACATCCAAAGGCTGTGAGGAATGTGGAGACAAGAATATTAGCCATACACGATTTTCCAATGCTTTCGTCAATAGTTCGTCGGTCATATGGGAAGTCTGTTCATCATGAACGAGTAATCTCCACTCATCTAGGTCGTTTGGTTTCGTTCCTTCAATAAAGACTTCTTGAATCGATTCCAAAGCCTGATCGGTGGATGTCCACCCATTTTGACTCACGCAGTAATTGAACTCTGGAATATTGTCAGGCACTTGAAGATAAATTGTGGAGTGAGAACCCTGGCAATATTCCAGAGTTCAACTACTGCGTGAGTCAACACTTGAAGATAATTTGTGAGAACCCTACCAGTTGCAGAAATCGTCTCAAAGCAAGTAGAAAACTCCGAACGCGCTGGTCCGTCTTGCAAAACAAGAGGCAACGATCGAGGAATGGTAAGTGGTTTTCTGTGAAGCTCTCCAAAACTTGTAGAACCATCTATCATCCAAGTTGTGTGCAGTATTTGACGTACTGGATTTGCAAATATAAAATTTAATTTTTCTGTGGTTGCCCGGCTTTCACGTTGAAAATTTAAATTTCCGTAAACGTCACACTCACACTATCTTTTGGTCTAACCGAGATCAACCACTAAATACCTACATAGAGTGGTTCTTTATAATTAGTAGTAGTGATGATAATTGTATGTATAGGACAGATATTGTCCATACTAAGTATATTACTATTTACACTACTATGTAGCTTATCGCATGCCTCCCCCTCCCCTTACAATTCATCATTCACTCCCCAACATATCCGATATCTCCAACAAGAAACCAAACAATTATTCAACCATGCCTGGACTTCATACATGACCTTCGGATTCCCCGCTGATGAAGTCAAACCAATCTCATGTCAATCATACGGACCAGATCTTAAGGATATTTATAACAATGTTCGAAATGACGCTATGGGGAATATCAGCTTAACGGTGTTGGATAATTTAGATACGTTAATTATAATGAATGATTGGGATTCGTTAGAATATGTGTTGGAATATATGAAATTGAACCAAGCTGGTTGGTTTGATCAGGATACGATTGTTCAAGTGTTTGAAATGTCAATTAGAGCATTAGGTGGATTGATATCTACCCATCTCTTATTGAGTGATCTTGATGCGAATTTGATTTCTTCTAATCGATTTAAGCAAATCTGTGAATCATATGATGGGTTTTTGTTAGATATGGCATATGATCTTGGACTCAGGCTTATACCGTCCTACAAAACCACTACCAACATCCCAGTACCGAGAATTAATCTAGCTAATGGATTACATAAAGTCCCACCATCGATGCAAAGACAAGCATGTACTTCAGGAGCGACTACCCCAGTAGTTGAATTCACGTTATTGTCACGTTTAACTGGGGATTATCAATTTGAATATTATACCCAATTGACATTTTGGAGAATATGGTCATCAAAGCTGATTTTAAATCTTTTACCAATGACAATTGATCCCATATCTAATCAATGGAAGGATGCAATCACTGGGATTGGTGCTTCGATTGACTCTTTTTATGAATATGCAGCAAAGGGTGCTATTTTGTTTAATGATAATTATATGTGGGAAGTATTCAAGATTTCCTATCGCGCATTATTAACTCATTCTGCACAAGGTGGTGGAGAATTTGATGGAAGTATGGTGTTCCCAAACGTGAGTACTGAAGATAGTGTAATTTTCGGAGATTGGATCGATTCGTTAGGTGCTTTCTGGCCCGGATTACAAGTCTTAACTGGACAATTGAAAGATGCAATCAAGACTCATGCTGTATACTTGAAAATTTGGGATTATTTTGATTCCATACCTGAACGATGGAGGTTTAGTTATGTGAACAAGAAATTGAAATTTAATAAACTGGAAGATTCAATTGCGTTGGAATGGTATCCCCTAAGACCGGAATTTATAGAATCGACATATTATTTATATAAAGCAACTAGGGATCCAATGTATTTACAAATTGGAGAACGGGTATTGGAATTGTTTAAAAATAGATATATGGTTGAATGTGGGTTTAGTGGATTACAAGATATAAGAACTGGAGAGAGACAAGATCGGATGGAAACTTTTGTGATGGGAGAACTGTTGAAATATTTATATTTGTTGTTTGATACGAAGAATGAAGTGTTTTTACATGATTCGAAATTGATGAAGAATAAGAATTGGATCTTTTCAACTGAAGCTCATCCATTTTGGTTGAATAAGGAGTTGGATTTATTGGGGATTTATAGGAATTCATCAATTTTGAATGATGATGAGAAGATAAAGAAAATGTTGTACCAGAGCAATGCCAAGACAGTCAGTCAAGGAAGAAGTAAAGGTTTAATAGATACTCCAAATTCCCATTTCTTAAGAAACATGACCTTAACCCATAAACGCTCCAATTGGCCAATCCCAGGAATCGTTGATCCTGCCATAACTATACATAAACACGACCCATTAGATACCAGATTTGATCAATGTGAACTCAATCCACTTCCAAAATCCCCCGATTCATTCCTTGAATCAAGTTATTATAAATGGGACTACTTATTCTCCATCGATCACATATATTCCAAATCATTAATCAAACCGAAATATCTCCCCAAACTGAATTTAGATGGAAGTTATATAGAATTAACTCCAAGCTTCTATGATAAATTCACCATGTTCAAACATACACATAAACATAAACTCCATCTCCAATGTCCGAGACCATCAACCACAACTCAATATGAGGTGTTTTGGGGAGACATAAAACAATGCAACCAGATAGAAGTTGCGGAAATCCATATCGATAGAGACTCCGGTGGTGATGATGATTTCGTAATGGTATCCGGAGATCTATGGATCCCGGAGTTACGATCATTAAAAATCTTGATTGAGGAATTGAAGCCAGCGAGGATAGATACTCGAAACAGAGTCATATCTCAAGAATATCTAGCTTCGATCGAGAATCCACCAACAAAACCTGACGGTGTTTGTCCGAAGGATAGTGGGGGGACGAAGGGTGTATTACGTTTACTTCGAGTTAATGGGGTTAATGTCAAGAGTGGGGCTATGGTTTGGACAAAGCCTTTTGAAGTTGTTGTTGATAGTGATGGCGATGAGGTGAAAGGGGGTGGGAATGGGGGGTTTGTGGCTATAAATCCCGATTCGAGGGTTGTTATTGATGGACAAGTGGTTGAAAATTTGATGGTTTGGCCCGGGACTTGATAAGGACCTTGGAACGAACGATTTTTTTAGATAGATAGAAGAAAATACATTTTAATGGGTGTGTCGACATTTTTCATGGTTTTAATCGAGTTTGTATTAGAAGTACATTGTAGATTATCAGTATTGTTTCGTGTATCAATTGTCGAGTTCTAATCTTTTTCTGTTCATTGGGATTGTCCTGTTTTTTTGCAACATTTGATAACGGATACAAGTTTGTGAAAGCTGTGTTTTTTAAGGTTGCGGGGCAAAACTTTCTAACCTGCGACATTCATGTCTAGTAAACGATGACTACTCATCCTCTAAAAGACGACGACCTTCAGTGCAATTAGCCATATTTCCAGATAGATTTGTGGAAAACTCATAATGTTGATTTTTAAGTTCTGTCTTCCTCGGTGTACCTTACCCGAACAACCTACACTGCAAAAGTGAGAAAAACTCGGAATTAAACTTTAATTCTTTTGACACATTCCAAAATGAGATGTTTGAACTCCTCTTATAGTGATTTGTTCGAAATAACTGAAATTACAGCCTATTGTATATTGTATCAGAGAAGAATACAAGAAGTTGGGGTAAAATTATTCTTTTATCATTCCATTTTATTTGAGATGCAAAAGGAACAATTGTTTGATTCGCTTATAATGCAAAACGCGCTTTGCGCCTCGGAATTTACGTGTGTATTGCATAAAAAATAATATATTTTCTATTGGAAATCTGAATCGTCTGATAAACCCAAAATAAATAAATTTATCTAAATATTCTTGGGGGAATATATGAGAGACGAAAGCAACACACATCACATCACTCTCTGATTCCCTACTTTCTTTTCATCTATTTAACCAACTAGTTGTCAATCCTTTTTTCTTAAAACCCCGGTCATCACCAAAAAAATGAAATACTTATTAACGATAATTTTAACAACAATTTCGTTGTTCCAATTCACATCAGCATCAACTCCAGCATGTTTATTAGCATGTGTAGCCCAAGTCCATAAAGATTCGAAATGTTCAGCAGGATTACAAGATATTCAATGTATGTGTTCTGAATCAGGTAGTGATATTCAACAATGTTTAATTGATATTTGTCCAAATGATGATTCCCAACTTGCTACTGAAGAATTTAAGAAAGTTTGTGGTGAATTTGATGCAAAGGTGCAATCATTTAGTTCGAGAGTTTCTTCTAGTTCAACAACTCGTTCTGCCTCAACTTCTACTGCGGATAGAGATAGAGAAACTACAACTACTGATTCTTCGACTACTTCCAGAAGTAGTTCATCAAGTAGTATCAGTACTGGAAGTGAATCAAGTGGTGGTGATGATTCTAGTTCTTCTGGTGAAGCTTCTGGGTTTGGGAAGATATCTCCTTTGATTGCCATTTTACTTTTGTGGGGACTTTAAGAAAAACAAAACACTATTTAATATAATAGCATTTACAAGCAAATAGTAAAGTATGTGTATATAACGAATGTGTACCATTCATTAATTTAATTAAGTCGAGTTGTTCTATTCATTTTGAACATGACTACGTTCGTAAATCGTCCATCTCTTTCTCTTCCTTCCAAATTCGACTATTAACTTTTTACTTAGCCACTAGAAATTTACACGATTTTGGGACTTAATGTAATTTAAAGGTCCCTTCATTTCATATAAACATGATAATAAGAGTAAGAAGAGTAATAACTCCAGTCCTACATAGATGAGGGAATGTTGCCATAGTTTGTTGAAGTGTGCATGGTAGCGCTATCTCTCTCAGTGATTGAATAAAAAAAGTTTGCCAACAAAAATTCTTTTACAACCAAAAAGATTCCAACAACCGAAGAGAAGGAAAATTCAAAGCTTCATCACCCAATCATCACCCAATCACCATTGATTGAAAACATCAACACACACACAAAGAACATTTGTAAGGGATACTCAGTTGACTCGCATTTTACACGTCATTAATAAACAATAGAAATACAAGCAAACAATGAGTTATGATCCCATACATGACACTTATACACCAACAAAACCAACAGGCCATGTTGCTGCTGGTGAACAAAACCCTCAACAACCCCAAGCATCTGAAGTATCACATCACACTGGTCCATTGTCAATCTCAAGCTTAGTAGAAAATGTTCCACCAGCTCCAACACCTCGATCTGTTGCTCCTGCTACTTCCAGGATACAGCAACAACCTACTAAAAAAGTTACGTCCATATCAAGTATCATGAATAATAATTCAGATATGGAAGAAAACTACCAGGATAATGATGATGAGGATTATGTTGATGATACTGACATGAATTCATCAATCGTTGGTGATGATGATGACGAAGAAGCTACTTCTACTACTCATGCAAAATCAACCAAACTGAAAGCACCAAAGAAATCTTCCTCTTCTGGTTCAGGTAATATAGGCAGTTCATCAATAAATGCAAAGTCAAGACATTTAAAGAAATCAGATGGTGAAGCATTCTGGAGAAAAGATATTCAATTTGATTTCTTACAAGGCATATTCAATGATCAATTCAAATGTTTCACCAATCCATTTCCATATTGTGAGATTCCTAATGCAAACAATGAGCCAACATTAACATTTGGAGAATTATATTTACGTACTCTTGTTGAGTCAAATAAATGTTCCCGAGTGTTAAAAGA
Source organism: Hemisphaericaspora xylofermentans (assembly GCA_002105455.1). NCBI lineage: Eukaryota > Fungi > Ascomycota > Pichiomycetes > Serinales > Debaryomycetaceae > Hemisphaericaspora > Hemisphaericaspora xylofermentans. The sequence goes on along the minus strand of NDXA01000295.1, from coordinate 30,272 downwards.
ACGATTAATTAAAGATAAAGAATTGGGTAAAGCAGTTGCACAAGTTTGTTTATTGGTAAATGTAGGTCGAATGAATACAACAATTAATTTCGTACCTGAGATGAAATCAAGCTTGAGAACATATCATTGTATACCTTGTTTACAAGTTGACTCTGAATCTGATTTGGATGAAGGGAAACAACTTCAAGATACTCCAAGATTGAAATCGATGTTGAAGGCGGTTTGTGAAGGTGACGAGAATAATTTGAATTTTTTGAGTGATATGCAAAATAATCCTCCTGCTAAGAAACCAAATACTAATGTTATCCAATTGGTGTTTTTATTGGCTAATTCATTAAGAGGGATTCCATATTTAGGTGAAGATGTAAATGCGAAGGAGAAAGGCAGTCATAATCAATTGATTGATTTTTTCATAAATTCAACAATTTATCCAGAAATTAGAGCAAAGAGATTCTTATGGTTAATGTATACATATTTAGAAACAAATTTCACACCTGAAGAATTGTCAAATAATCCATATAGTGAACAAGGATCATTACCTGAAATGAAACTTATACCTGAAGATTTATTAGATACATTTGATAACGATACAGAATATGAAATCAAATATGCTAAATTAATGCAAGAAACTAGAACAAGGTATTTAAATGATGAAGATCATTCCTCCTCCCCCAAGAGATCATCAAGATCATCAAGAAAGAGGGATTTGGATGATGGTGGGGCAGAAGAAACTAGTGAATCAGAACTGGAAGAATCTCCAACTACCACCCCTACCATTAAACGAAAAGTACCAATCAGATCCAAGAAAAAACTAAGACACAACGTGCCCAACGTCTCATCACCACTCTCGAGATCAGTCACTACCAACAAAGACGACACAACAACAACTACCACTACAGGAGGAGACTATCTCCGGAATCAATCCACTAAACACATAACCACTCTCACACCACTCCAATTCCCCATACAAGACCTCCCCCAAATCACCCACCTCCACAACCCCAACCCACGCCCTCTCCAACCCAAACCCAACGATTCCCAATCCGTAAAAAGTAGGATCCAAATCATAAACGGTACAAAACCAATGATAAAATCAGTAAGAACGTCTTCAAAAGCCAGCACGGCAAGTTTTAACAAAAAGACTCATATTTTGGGCGAATGGATCTATCGATATTTCAAATATAAGAAACTGATGGGAAATCGATTGGTGGGTATTGAATGGGAAGATATTCGATTGGAGTTGATGAGTGGTGTGGAGAGGTATTTGTATTGTATGTATGGAAAATCGCTTTTTGCAGATGCCGGGGGTGAGAATGATGAGGAAGGGGGTGTTGGTGGGGGTGAAGGTATTGCGGAAGATGGTGGGAGTGGAAGTAGGGATGGAGGGGAGTTTGGGATTGAGTATTTACCTGATTATGATTTCAATAAGGCGAATGAAAAGAATGGATTTATTTTACAATTGACTGGATTTGTTAATGAATGGTTTGTCAAGAGATTAATGGAGAAGATGGTTGTGAATAGGGTAGTTAAAGATGATAGGATTACTTTTGATTTGGAATAGGAAGTACCAAATTATTGTGTATTGTTATATAATTGTAATATCAAATACGTTTTGAAAGATTGTTGATAATGAATTTATGATTCCATATTGTTCAACCAATTTAATAAACATTTCATTTACATAATTGAATTGATCACATTCATTATCATAATTATCACAAATGAATAACCTAATTTGTGACTCACAATTTGCAGTGAGTATATCTTGAAATACAATCTTCCAAATGAATATAAATCTATAATTCTCATTCACCATCAATTCAATTCTTTCAATCGATTTCAAAATTGAAAATAACCTCTTCTGATCAGATATCTCTTCATCTTGTAGCAATTCTTGTAATTTAACATCCTTAATATACCTTCTAAATTTCCTGACTAACTGATAAACAATCGAAATCCGTCTCTTCAACAAATTCGCAACAGAATTCAATCCAAACATAATACAATTAATCTTTTGATTTGGAATATAATTCCTTGTCAACACCCGATGGAACTCCTCTGAAATCAAAGCAATCCCAACCAACTCCCTCTCATTCATCTCCACCTGCATCAAAGAATTATTCTCACACTTAATCAATACCCTGATCTTTAACCTAAACAACAACGGCAGCACCACCGCAAACTCAATCCTCCTAATCAACTCATCTTCCACATCATAGTAATTCATAGTATACAATTCTTCTAATTCCAAATTCGGTATAAAGAATCTCACATATTCCAACCGTAAGGGCCAATCCAAAGAAGGATCAACATTTAATTTCTTCCACAATTTTTCGTCATTCTTTTTCGATTTGAGTCCACCTAAATCATTATGAAATTCTTGATTGTTTTGTTCAAGTAGGGTTTGGAGTTGTTTTTCGCGGACTTGGGATTGTTGTTGTGTTCGAAGGGTTCGGAGTTGGATACGTAGTTTGTCGACTTCTTCACTTAGTTTACTTCTTTGAGAAATTAATTGATCTCGTTGTTTAGTGAGTTTATGTTTTGTTTGTTGGGTTTTGAGTATTTGTGAAATATCATTAGGATCAGTCGTATTCTTGCTATGGTCTCTTGTACTAGAGTCTGAGTCTGAATCATGTGTTGGTGCAGGTGGTTGTTGGAATAGAATAGCATTTGAATAATCAAATATTGGGTTTGAAGGAGATTTATTATTAGTAACGTCCACTTGTGAACCTCCTGGAGATGATGTATTTTGTAGATCTGAAAAATCTGATGACTGATCTGACATTCTATATATGTTAGCGTGTCTGGAGCTGTCGTCGTTTGTGGTTATAGGGAACTCCCTATTCTATAGTGTGTAGTGATTATCATGTTGTGATGTTCTTGATATTTATTTAAATGCGCGAAATAAGAACGCGCATTTTAATTCCCCAATTTTGTGGCATATGGTAGCATCTCACATCAAATATTGGCAACAGAACAAAAGTTAGGGCACCACTAGAACAAGATGAGGTGGTTAGGACCAAGGACATAATACCAACAATCACAAGCGACAAAGAACAAAAATATGGTATCTGAACCTGAATTAAAGAGTGTATGTGTAATATTAAACTCCCCCCAGTCTGATGATTGATGATGATTACTAACAATCTTTCAGTATATGGATAAGAAATTATCAATACAATTAAATGGATCAAGAAAAGTCATTGGAACATTGAAAGGATATGATGTATGTATAGGTATTGACCAAGTGAGTGAATGAAGATGAGTATACTAACTAAGTGTATTAGATATTTATGAATGTAACATTAGTAGAAGCATTAGAAGAACAATCAAATGGTGAGAAATTAAACATTGGATCAGTTGTTATTAGAGGAAATTCAATTGTTTCATTGGAGGTATGTTAAAAAAGATTACCAATGAGAATATAGATACTAAGGAAAAGAGATACTAACAAAACTCAACTTCATAGGCCTTAGAAAAGATATAGAATATCTACTGGTGTGTGGTTAAATAGACTTGATAGATAGGCGGCGATCTCTCTTTTCTACGAGTATGTGTTATGTGTTTGTATAATATATTATTGCTTACTTGGTTAAATTACTTAGTTAGTTAATAAATCAATCAACTTTTTATTGGAACTGAAAATTGTACATTAAAAACGTCATCATATAAATTATTTATTATACATTATATTACCCTCCCACCATTGCTTCTTTCTCTGTTCTATATAATATAGTGAAGTATAGTGTAGTGTGTGCAGTTAGTGGTTGGTAGGTTAATCAAATCTTTGAGACATTTCAACTCCACATTCATTGAAACCACATTTATTATAAAACTTGACATTTTCAGGAGAACAATCCAATATAACTTTATAACAACCTCTAGCCTTGGCCAAATTTGCCAAATATCTTACAATATATAATCCAAGACTTTTCCCTTGTTCAGTCTTCAACACGGAAATATCTTCAATATGACCAACTAATCCACATGAATGAATTAATTTTCTTTCAACTAATAACATACCGGTGGCTACAATCTTGCCCTCAGCATTTGTTATCACATGTGGATTATATATTTCTGGTAATGATTCCCAATGATTATATAATTCGGTAAATTGTTTTTGACTTATATCACCTACAGTGGTCAATATTTGTAAGGTTTCACAATAATTATTTTCATAATCAGATAGGTTTATTCTTCTTAAAGTGTAACCTTGGGGTAATGAAATGATAACTGGTTGAGTCATTATATTTATTTTATTCTATGTGTGTGTTGCTTAAGCGATGACTGATGATAACTGTAAAAATTGTAATGCAAATGGAAATGAATTGCAGATGTTCAGATGTTGTATTTAATAATTAAACCTTTAGTAGAAATGCTACCCTGTAGTACTTTATTAACTGAATATCGATGAATTGAAATGGGAAAAATGTAACGATCTTGCAGAATATTTATAATGCACAAACAACCCCCTCGAAGTACGTTGACGGCTTTTTGGTGGTGGATTCAAACTTTCTAAAATTAGAAAAATATTGAAAATCAGGCTTAGAAATTAATATTTTTACAGTTTACGCAAATAAAAATAAAATATAAAAACCTGTCTCAATTAGGAAACCCAATAGGTGTGCTCCAATTTAATCAAATTTAAGAAAAAACATCACACAAATTAGAAAAAAATTCCACCCGCAGTACCTAAAAGAACACCCTAAAAAATTGAAACATGATCCATTCCTAAGAAAAAACCCCTTGAATTCTTGATTCAAGCCAGCCATCCTTTGATTTCAACATGCCCCTTATATTTCTTTATGCCTCTCGGAGAACGGAATGTCACCCAACTACCTCCCCCACCTCTCCCCCACCCCCGACTAACTGATCTAATTTTAATCTACTGATCCCATTCCCGAAAAAACCCGATCCTAATTAAGATACGGTTATCGAGTACCGACTAAAAAACATTAAATTTAAACTACCATAGGGGCCCACACCAATTCGTATTAAAATTTTGCATTTTTTCAAACTGTCCATTTTGGATTGGCACACACAAATCAAACATTTTTGAGTAATGTTACATCATTCTAAAAAGGATAACCTGTAGTTTTTATTTTTAGAATAGATATTGTGTAAACGCGTCTTAAATTGTGATTTGAGTAAGAGTTTGGATACACCTTCAATATCAAAACTAGAACTATTACTTCTCTTTCCCCTTAACGGATCAATAAAGAGGGTTTTCGTAATGAATGAAAAATTCCGTTGGTTTCTATTTCCTGACCAGAGAAAAAACAACCCGCTGCCCCCCACCACCCCTTGCTTGAATCATGCTGGCCCCATTTGGCATATTTTTACGTACCACCGCAAGAGAAAAAAAAAGGTTTCGTAACGAAAACAAACATAGGAAAACTTGCGTGCTGCTGTACCGAGGCTATTAGTTTGCATGTTCATAGTACTCTTCTCCACAAATCAAAAACAGAAGTCTACGCGTGCCTCTTACGCCTTGGATTAATATACCAGCATGGTAGGCTTACAGAAGTATCATTCACTGCTGAATGACTTGATCTAGTTTCTTTTACAAAGACGAAAGAGCTGAAGACCTACACGTTGTCCCGCCAAAAGGCTGTGGTGATTTCTTTTTTCTTGGTCTGGCTTTCTCCATCGTAATCTTCTTATCTCATCATCATCTTTTTTAGTTCAATTTTTGGGCTCAGAGATATTCGCTAATCCTAGAGGCTCATTTGATCTCTGCTGAATTGCTTTTAATTACCCCAAAAAGTAGTTTTGGTAAATTGCTATTTTTTGATTCTATTTACGGGGAAGTAGTCATTTCTATTTTTCAATTTTTTTCAATTTCTATTTCTGAAAATTTAGAAACCCGTAATGTTCATGCAGTTTTGAAAATCTTCCAGCAAAGTTCTGCACTTCCCCAGAAATTATCACCAACATGATTCCATTTATCAGTATCATGTTACAAGAGCAAAAGAGATTGCATGCAAATTACAGTTTCTCTAGTGCCCTTTCATTGTACGTCAGTTTTCGCCTCATGGTGGTTTTCATGTTACATTTCAATCTAAAAAAAGAAGTCATTGTGTTTATGATTTGTACAAAAAAGGACTGGTCAATTTTTAGGTTTAGTGAAGCTTTGGAGTTGTTTTACGAAAACCCTAGGTCAACAATTCCCGGGAAATGACCGTGGAAAGAACTTCCCGGGGAATCTAAAACGACAGGGATATGTTCATTGTTAGCAAGCCTGTTCACTATTTTGTGGTTATAGATGATTCTTCATTCGAAAACGAAAATGTAACATGAACCCCCTTGATTTTAGATAATGGAATTCGGGCAAATTAACGGGAGAACTATTATGTTAATTGTATTGATCTCTCCTTTCAGCTTTCATGAAAATTCATTAGAATCTTCAAAAACTTCCCAGTTTCCTAAAAAAGATCGCGTGGTAGCGCTGTTGGGATTTTGCAACCATCCTTTTTTTTGAAGACTCCCTAACCACTTGGATAATATGTTGGGATTGTGGTACTTGCATAGGAATACAGTGAATAAAACACCATAATTCTAACATAATTAGACATCACTTAGGAAAGCATTAAATTAAACGAGGTGATTGTTATTACCCACAATTCCGGGGAGATGAACACTTGCTCAACTATATAAGAAGGTGAAAAGATCTGTTTTCATAAATTCAATTGTTATATGTTTTTCATTTTAGGGGATGAACCTTACGATATTTTATTTTATTCCCATATACAATTTGAAGAATTTATAATTCTTAAAAGATAAGAAGTTGAAGGGATAACAAAGGCACAGGCACATTATTATATATATCCACAATTAATTTCAATTAACTATTGCTGGAAAGTATTTTGCTGAACCAGAGAAAACTGCAACGCCAGAGATAATCCCTGACCTAAAAAGAAACCCCTCCCCCCTTCCCCCCTGAACATCCACCTCGAAAGAAACCAAAACGGAAAAATGAATATACCAAGGCACCAGAATTGACAAAGTGGTTGAGTGATCAAGCAAGCATTTATTTGAATGAAAAGTTCAAGATTTCATGTACTTATTCGAATTGTAGTTCAAGATGATTTTGGAGACCTTGACCCCACACCAAGCAATGAACTGCCATCAAGTGGATAGTTGGAATGAACAAATTTTTTGATCATTATAGAAGGATTAAATAATTCATTATAACGAGAGCTGGAGATAAAATTCTAGTTAATCTCTTTGTTTTCTTTTTGAAACTTTTCATGATGGAGAATGAATTCTTTAATCTCACTATAATCAAAACATTTATTCATCCCAACACTCCCCCCGATCTAAATTTGATGGTTCGGATAACTTAGATCTCAAAGACATTCATCAACAACTGTTCATCTCCCGTAGTTCGTTCTGTGTATGTTCTTCATTAAATAATCTACATAGAATTTACTACCAGAGATCAACGCGTTTAGTTCGGAGGAGTTGGGATTCTCGTAAATTCACTTACATTGAACACACAATAATTCCAACTTGATTAGACATTACTTACGAAGCTCTAAACCAAATAAGGTGATTACTATTATAAGACACCCCCTGGACATAAACATTGAATCAAGTAATAGATAAAGAAGTGAGAAGGTCTAAGTTCATGAAGTAATTTGTTGAACGTTGTTCATTTTTTATATTTCATTCTATATTCATTCTAATTCTTAAAAGAATATTCTAACCAATCATATGATGTCATTCTGCGGACCTCCTCCGTGGTTTCCACTGCTAACCTCTACGTTAATCACGTGTTAGCTCTATTCGCTACGCACCTCTAACAAATGTACCAATCGTTTAAGTAAGTTGTGGGTCCTGGTTTACAATATTATTTTTTAACGGAAATATGCGATTCGGTAAACTATTTTATTCGGCTATCACAAAAAATATTCATTCTTTCTGAATACACACATTTGGATAAGTGATCTACTAATCCCCAATATAAACCAGAAACCCATATTACCGCTTTAGGACAACTCCAATCTGAATATGCTACTCTTTACGCATATTTCAAGCCAAGAATAGTTGATGAGTTACGAGATTGGCGGATTTCATTCGTCACTTAACAAAGTGATAAATTGTTATTTGCTTATTTCCGTCTTGCTTGTGACAGTTTGATGTTTAAAACGAACTTCTTCCTAATGCAATAATTATGCTGAGAAAGGTGCATTTTGTAAAACAAAAGAACATGAAATCAGAGTTTCCAATTTTCGGATTCTGCATGCTTTAGTTGATGGAGTTTGATAGCCAATTTTACTTCATAACGTTTGGATCATATGAGTGGTTCCAACACGCTTTTCACCATAACGATGTCAGTATCTCTATTCAACACTTGCTTAAAACGATGAAACGATAAGGGTAAAAGAGTTCAAGAATGTATGCGGTGAAGATACATTTCCTTTTAATGCATACACAGGTGCTGAAATGTGGAAGTTTTTCGGGAATTCTTCGCTGCCAGCCACTGGCAGACACAGAAAACAATATTTGCAGCCAGGACACTAAAGGAAGTCCATAGAACTGTACCTGATTGAACTGTCTCTATCTATATCTTAAGAAAAAGGGTAGTACGTATTTCCCAACCAGTTTCGGATGAAAACGGTATTAATTTTGATAGTATCTTCCAAATGGCGTTACTTTTCCTATCAAGTACATATTTTCTTATGTAACACATGGATGCAAAACCACCTGATTTTTTTATGTGAATTTTATTCATTTTGGATCTTATCATATTTCACAACTTACATCAAGTAGTTACCAAAATAGAAGGAATTTTATAGAAAATCTTATATATTCCCAACACAACTCTCTTTATCACTGGGATTTTGATCTACAACTCAGACTCTACCAAAACTCCAACCCCCAAAAACAAATGGCATACCTTCAAATAACAGAATATAAACCGGAAATGGACTTCCACGATCGGGAATTCAAATATCTAGCATACGGCTATGAAGGTAACACCCAACCAATTCAACAACTAATCAGAAATGTACAGCTACATCGGAATCCAGAATTCGATGGTTATGAATTGGGTGCAAGCCCATATATGATTCCACCAGATAAAATATTGATAAAAATCCATTTTGCTACCCTAAATGAGATGGATATCAGAATAAGAAATAATTCATATAAATATTCCGGTCTCGAAGTACCTGCTATTGGAATAGGAAAAGGTTTCTCGGGGGAAGTAGTATCAGTTGGTTCTAGAGTTAAGAATATACTGGTAGGAGAGTCTATTCAAGGAATATATCTGACGACGTTATTAGATGGCACAATAGGTAAATACATTCTTGTTCATCCTTCGGAAATTATATATCAGCCAGTTCCTGAGAAGCTTTCTATGCTAGAAGCAGCGGTTTGGCCCATTCCGTTTTGTAATGCCTTGACAGCACTCTATGACTTGAATCTAGTGGATACGAGGGTTTTGGTTGTAGGAGGTGACACTGCAGTAGGTACTTTTCTCATTCAATTGCTTTCAACTAAACGATGTAAAGAAGTTATAGCTATTTGTTCTGAAAAGTCACAAATTAAGTTGATTAATTTAGGTGCAACTTATACAATAAACTATCGTCCAACTGCTGGCGTTGAAGTATCGGTACTGAATGCTTCTAAATTTGATTGCATCTTTGATTGTTGGACAGGGAAGACTACATTTAAAGATCTAAAGCACCTTACTCATCATCGTACACATCTGAATGGGTCTTATAGTTCTCACCAGCACCATCATCACCACCATCACCACCATGAAAACCTCTTTTCAAAATCGTTTAAAAGCATCAAATCAAAACTTACACCTAACAGTCATATTTATTGGGAAGAACTGTACATGGACAATCCTGCTGTCTTAGAACAGGCACGTCGATATATTGAAGACTCCAATATTCAAATTTGTATTGATGAAATTTATAATTTTGATGATTTTCATTTAGCTTATTACAAAGTGAAAAATCGTACTGTCGTAGGGCAAATTGTTATTAAAGTCATTGATGATTGATAATAGTGTGCTTCTGATTTTATTGAAATGACTTAAAAATTCACCAACATTTGACGATTCCTTTTATGATTAATTTTGTTATTAACAAAGGTTATGTATATTTCTCTTACTAAATTATTGATACCGTTTCTTGTATTTGTGGCTGCAAATAATAGGTTAACATTATTTCCCTGTCAAAGGTTGATTCAACCATTCAAATTTAATTCAACATTGTACGACTGATGCTCCGAGTCTAGTGAAGAGCGACTTCATACCTATATTTTACTGAATTATAATTAATTAGTATGATTTCATTAAATTCACAAAATGCTAATACATCTACACTAAAAATACTAATTAATAATTAGCTAAAAACCTAAATAATACAACATTGTATGTATGCAAAATCCAATTAATACCGTTTCAACCACTACAAATTTCATTCATTCCACAAGTAAAACAATCTCTCTCTCACTCAAATAAACCAAACAACCCTAAACTAAACGCAAAAACAAACAACCCTTCCTTTCTCTGATCATCATCATCATCATCAATTTAAACACAAGGAAATTGGCCATGTAATTCAAGATGATCAGCTATCTTCCTCGTATCCCACCTCTTTGTAATATCCTTCTCCAAACACCCCTCAATCATCTCATCTAACCATTCAAACTCCCTTCTGGTCTTGTATCCCGCCCATTCAAGTTGCAAATTTTGTAATTCACGTTGTCGACTCAAATCCACCAATGAAGGACTTTGAAGAATCAAATCGGCGGGAATTCCATTCTGCCCAATCTTGGTCTCATCCTCATGGTTACTGTTGTTATTATTATTGTTGGTGGGATTATCTTCAAATACCCATTCTAACAAACATGCCTTTTGTAAATCAAGCTTATTGTATTTCCCAGCAGCTATCATGGCGCGTAATCTAGGTTCATATTGGTGCTGGAAAGGTAATTTCCCTACACACATGGCATACATCAAAACTCCTAATGCCCAAACATCAGCCAGAGGTCCGAGTGGAGGTGGGGATGGAAGAAGAAGTTCTGGAGAAGCATACGGAAGTGACCCAATATGTGAATGGGGTAATTCTGAATCAATCTCTTGTTGTCGTTGTTGAATGGTTTTTTCCTTTTCAAGAAATGAATTTTTGAGTTCATAAAGTGAATCAGTAGAATGTGGTGTTGTATGCTGAGGAGTTAAATGAACCGATTGTGGTGATGGACCATGAAGTCTAAATTTATCGAAATAAGTATCTAAACCAACTCTTGAATCATCTCGTATTCCAAGATCTAATTTCTTAGTATTTGGTGAATCTTCTCCTTGAAATGGTTTTCTATATTCAGTATTGGTCGATCTACTTCTTAACATCATCAAATCCTCATCCAATACATTTTGAATTGGGTTAATGGTTAAATGAGTTTCTTTATCATGACGAGGATGAACAATCTCATGACGTGATGCTCTTCTACTTATTCTATGACTGTAGATTCTTGACATTCCAAAATCACATAATATCATCTTGAAACAATCGGGAGGTTTCTTTTCAATCAAAACATTTTCTAATTTTAAATCACCGTGAACAATTCCTTTATCGTCATGCATATAGACCAATGCATTCACGATTTGTTTCGTACAATCAACAACACGCATTAATCTATCACGTTGTTTAACAATCAGGAATTCTAATGGACCAGTAGTATTATGCATTCCAACATTAAATTGACCCCATGCTGAAACTAACTCAAATAAAGTGCCGCCTGTAATTCTATTCATGATACAAAAGATAGTATGTTCAGTCTCTATATGATCAATCAAAGCTAATATATTCTCGTGTTTTAATTTCTTCCAAATTTCAATCTCTTTTCTAAATACCTGTAATACCTTAGGATTTTTACAACCTCCGTTTCCGTTATTTTTCATTTTTGGATCATAATTCTCTCGTATTGATTTAACAATCTTACATGCTCGTATAGTTCCATCTTTAATATCAGTACATTCACGAATTGTACCCCAAGCTCCAAATCCAATAATCTTACCTAATTCATGGCCTAATACAATTGCTCCCTTTTCATCAACATTACATTTTGGTTTACATTCTTGATATTTTTGAAAATCAGTAGTGGACGTTCTGGCCAATAATCGACCAGCAACGGTATTCACACTACCCATACGTGGACGACGAATAAAACTATTATTGTTAGACCCACCACTTCCGCTTCTGAATCCTCCAATACTATTACCTTTTCCTGATCCTTGAGAAGTACCAAGGTAATTTTTGGCAAATAATGAAAATTGAGAATAATCAACCGAATCAGAAAAAGATTGAACTATTTTTTTACGTTGTGAATATGGAAGTTCATTAAAATTAGGTGGAAGTGAATTGATTATAAGTTCATAATCTATATCTCCAGTTTCAGGATGAATTGCCGATTTTTGTTTCTTAGCTCTAGGTGAAGTTGATAATTCATCTTGCAGAGCACGTTTATCTGATATTGAATTATTATGCTCGCCATTCAAATGAGGTATTTGATTTGGAGCAGTCTGTGAGAGATTTACACTTCCACGTCTTTGTTTCATGTATTCTGTCAATTTCGAGTATGAAAACTTGTTCCCCGTTATATTAGCATTTTTAATTGGTTGTGGGGCAACTTTTGCATGCAAAGTTTTTAAATCAAGATATGATGCTTCTCTGCTATGAGGTGTATTTGAATGACTATTTGATTCGCTACCAGTTCCATTACCACTTGTACTTCCATTGACACTTGACCCCGATCCTTTAATATCCACTTCAGATGAACTTTTGTTCCATTCGTACAATACGTTGGAGAAATCTAATCCTGGTATATATTCATCTTCTAAACCAATTAAACCTGTAGCCACATGTACATCAAGTTCACTATCATGAGAACGAGAGTAAAGTCTGGTTGGAGATGAATCTGGTATAATTTCAAAAGGGTTTCTTATTCTATCTTGATAATCTCTAGATTGATGGAGCTGAGTAAATGTTTGATGACGCTCGATGCCACTAGAATCTTGTCTTATTGTTTGAGGTCTAATTTTTCCATCTTCATATAGTCTGTGTCCAGTTTCCAGATCAAAATTGTTCTTTTCGGTTTCCGAATATCTTCTTGTTAATCTATAACCAGCTGGAAGTTGATACTGCTCTTGTTGTTGGTTTTGGGGCTGAGATTGTTGTATTTGCAGTTCGTCACGTTGTTGAAATGTATAAGAATCTGGCTGATTCGCTACAAATACAATATTTTTGGATCCAGCGGCACTATGCCTTACCTTAAATAAATTGGAAGGTAATGAAGTATCAGTATCATTAGTAGGGGAAGGTGAAGTCTGGGATGACATTAATGGGAATTTGGAATCATCCAATAGCTTGACGGTTGATACCTTTGGTTGTGATTTTAAGGGTATTTCCATCGTTAAATGAATATTTACGAAATTAATAAAGTATGATTATAATATCTGTGAAATTCTCACTTTCTCTTTCTCTATGCGTGTGTGTCTGTATGTGTATAAATTAGTTCTACTATGATTAGATGTATTGTGTTTTATCAACTGATGTTCATTACTAATTGAATTGGGTTTATGGTTGTAAATTAAATTTAGTACGAATTAGTCAATGGGTTGAAATTTATGGTATGACTGTCTCACTCTTTCTCTTTATTTAATTTAATTTTTTCTGGTGGTTGGGTTGTAAAACTAATTTACTTTAAATAAAGAGAGTCAAATCTATCAATTAATTATTAAGTGTTCACTGTTAATTAAGCAAAGAGCGGAAAATTTTAATTAATTAATTACCTTAAGGGTTAAGCGGAATTTTAAAGTCTTTGGGTGGCAAGAACGTGGATGACCAACCTTAGTTAACTAACAAAAAAGTTTGTAGTTAGACCAAGAGGTAGTGTAATACGTATTCCTATACTAGTACACTTGTAACCTATCTATTGAGAATATGGTTGTTAGCAATTACATCATCATCAGCTCATTTACAATTTACAAAGTGGCTGTAAAATACGAAAATGAATTGGTAGCGGGGTCACAATATTTAAAAATGAAAGATGATTCATTTCCTGTATATAAACCTACGCTTTTCCCCTCTCGCTTTACTATCAACTGGGGATGATTCAATTTGTTAAAAAGTACACGACTTATATTGATCTAAACTCCGTAAACCTATAAACTATAACTATACCCATTACATCATACTTTTACTTCGCTCTACCTTAGTCTTATGATTTTTCAACTCTTCTACTGTTTAGACATAATTAATGGATTTAAGAAAGGTTCAGATAATAATTCAACTGCATCTGGTCTTAACGTATGATTAATTTCAAATGTCTTTGTCAAAAATTCCTTAGCTTCTTGTGTACACCATTCAGGTATTTGAGGTATAATTAATGATCCAATTCTAAATAATGCTTGCATTTGACTTAGTTCTGGATATGGATGTCTTCCAGTAAACATCTCAACAATTAAACTTCCAATAGACCAAATATCTGCCTTTTTCGTATATAATGATTGTTTAACAACTTCTGGAGCCATCCAAAATACTGACCCTTGTAATGCAGCTCGTTTACCTGTCTTTTTAAAATCTTCATCTTCTTCATCTAATGTACTTACTTTTCTTGAAATCCCAAAATCACCAATCTTAACTGTTCCTTTAATATCAATAAGTATGTTAGCTCCTTTAATATCTCGATGTATAATATCCTCTCCATGTAAATAATTTAACCCAATTGATACTTGTCTTACAAAATTTCTAATTAATGGTTCTTCAAATGGTCCGTATGAATTTAACATGGATTGAACAGATCCTCCAGGAACATATTCTAAAAATATATTCAAAAAATTATCATCCGTTGTTGATCCAAAATATCTAACAATATTCTGATGATTCAATTCTTTTAATAATGTCATTTCTTGTTGTTGTTCAACCATTGTCTTTTCAATTTCATGATCTTGTCCATCCTTATCTTTAGGTAGAGGTATTTGTTTCACCGCCATTAATTCCCCAGTAAATGGATTCATCCCTAAATATACAGTACCAAAACTACCAGATCCAATACGTGCCCCCTGTAACCAATTAGTATGAGGTGTGGTATCTTCTTCATTGTTAATATAACCCTCACTTGCAAACTTGCTAAAATCATCACCCAAATCATCCCCTTCATCTTCAGAATCAGTATCCATTAATTCAATAGTAGACATTCTATGATTCACTTGATCATCGACTAAATCAGCAACTAAATCAGTAGCAACTGATATTCTATGAAGTGATTTCTTAGCTCCAATCAGACTCTTATCGGAATTAACACTCTTTACATCACTCGCAATCAGAGCAGCAACAGTAGGTGGAGCTCCGTATGCTTTTATAGTTTCATTCATACCCACGGCCTCGTCTATCGCATTTATACTATTCATCATTACATCTCCAATGGTTTTTCGGCTTCTTCTTTCTGCTGAGGACATGGATCGTAGTCCACTTGAAACATTACTATGCATCGATTGTCTGAAATTCCCACCAATTGCTGCTCCTCCTCCTAAAAGACTAGCTGGAATATTGAATCGTTTCGATAATCGAACACTATGTCTAACGGAATTTCGGACGGTTTGTTCCAATTCTTTTTGTCTTGCTTCTGGGAAATATTCAGCCAAATTGGATGAAATCAATTCACTTGGAGGTCTTTGACCAAAGAAGTTTCTCATTGTTGATCTTGGATTTTTGAGTGCGCCATTGCCATCACCAGCACCACCATCTGCATTATTGTTGTTGTCTGCCGCGGGTGTACCACTGACTTCATCGGCATTATGGTTGTTGGTCAGATCTTTGGCTATCAATTTTTCGTATTTATGCATTATACGCCTTGAAGTCTCGATTGCTGCCTCAGTAGGATATTCATTTTTAGGCACAAGCATTATACGATGTTTCTCTAATCTTTCCGGTGAATAGCAAATTGTAACCAATTCAACATCAAACAATAACATAACCGCCAGTTCTCCAACTCCAAAAATATGATCAGAATTAGCAGTAGTTTGATGTGGTATATAAATAAATGTATCGAATTTTCCTTCTTGAGATTTAAATCCTAATTTCTTTAACACTTTAGCTTTAATCGATTGTGCATTAAAACAACCACTCACATTCACCCTTTTGATTGATCCATCACTTAGAATAAATGTTATATTCTTGTTTGATTCCTTTGGAGTTGGCCCCAGTGTGTTTATATTTGTAGATATATTGGTCGCCACTGAGACATTTTGACTTACTACACCACCTCCACCACCTCCAATACCGCTAGTCACAACACCTCCACTTCCACTTCCCCCTACAGCTAAGCTAGAACTACTTCCTTGTAAACCCAGGGGTATTAGAGTACTGTCAAGATCAGGTTGACTCAAGCTTGAAGGCATACCACCTCCACTACCACTGCCACCACCGCTACTCACTGGTGTCGCGACGTTGTGAATGTCAAGTTCTCGATAAAGATCCTGTATGTTTATATTCGACATCAATTTTTCCAGTTTTTGGTTTCCAATTGCAATTTCTAATCGTAATCTATCACCTAATTTGTTCACTCCTAATTCTTTTAATGCTTGTGAATCTAATTCTGGGATTAAATCTACTGTGATTCCTTGTTCTACGAATTTGGAATAATATTGTCGACAATTTAGATTGCTTAACCATTGTTTCAATTCTTTTAGATCGCTACGATCCGTTAATCGTGGATCTGTCACTTCTGATGGGTCTGACATTGTGAATGTCTATGCCTGAATGTGCTTGTTTGTGCTATGATGGGTGATGATGGGTAGAGTTAATTTTTATAGCCGAAATGTTAGAGAAATGTTTGAATAAACAAACGCAGGAAAATTATTATGGTTGCCGTTTCATAAAAGAATTTTGCAATCTTCTTCTTGTTTAGTGATTTGAGTACTGAATGATTTAATTTGTTACTATACACACTTATAGAGCTCTAATTATAAATTATATAATGTTACCAATTAACTACCTTCCCTCCCGTCGCTAATATTTGTTCATCGATCATTTTAGCTGGATTATCCTCTGTTCTCTTCCAGCTCTTAATTTCTCCCTTTTCACTATCCAACTCATAAACTCTTAATCGCCTAACATAACCCCCATAGCCTCCATAACCACCTTCTCCAACTCCACCTCCATAACAAAGCCACATCTCGTTATCTTCAGAATCAATATTTTGGGTATCTATTAAACAAAAATCATTACAATGGTCATGACCAACACTAACGACATGAACTCCAATTTCTCCCAATACTTTTCTAGCCCCAGAATTATGATATGGAGCAGTAATACCTTCACGATTCTCTCCAATAAATGGCTGCTTTAAGTTTCGGTATTCAGGTAAAGGAATATGCATAAACGCCATTGATAATGGTTTTTTGGAATTCTTTTTGATAAATGCATCAATATCTGGTTTCAAACTTGCATATTCTTCCTTGATATAGTTTAATTGATTATCCTTAAGCCAATCATATCCAGGATATACTTTCTTATTGGGACTATATTTATGAGTATCCATAAAGTAAAATATCATTTCGATATCTTTTGATGATGTAGAACCTTGTACCGTCATAACATAATTCCCAACCCCGTCAACTTGGACCGGTCCAACAGCTGAAACCGAATACGGTAAATCAACACTTAATCCCATAACTTCATCCCTCGATAATGAACCTTCATCATCGTGATTCCCCATTGTGACAGCAAATGGGATTTTTCTTTCAATAAATGGATTTAAAGCTTTGAAAACAGCAGATTCAGAATCTGGAGAATTATCTCCAAATATTTGATCACCTGTCAAGACCACGAAATCTGGTTTTTCGATATCCAAAACCTGATTTAAAAATTTCATGGTTCTTTCATCAGCATGACAATTCTTTCCTGACAGTTTCGGTGATGGATCACGACAAGTTCCATATCCGGTTGCAAAATGTAAATCTGCCACTTGAAGGATTTTAAATTTATTATTTTTATTAACTTTTAGAGTAGTTGGATATGCTTTCTTATAATCAAGTTTTGGACCACGACGGAAAGTTAAAAACACAGGTAAACTTGAAGGGTTTATAAGGCCAGATAATGGAGACTTCAAGAGTTTCCAATTTGGTCTTGGATCAACAGCCTCCGGACCAAATAATAAATCAATTCCACTTACTGGTGCTCGACTATCATGAGGTCCATATCTTAACCAGATTCCATTGGATTTATATCTCCATCCTTCAGCTGCAATTTCTTCCTGAGTCGGAATGTAATCGGCAATATATACAGTATCCTCTCTCTTTGATCTTTGAGGGTTGGCTTCATCTTCTCCTTCCTTCGTGCCCTTTGATTCGTCTATTTCTTCAGAAGAAGGGACTTGTGGTCCAATTTCTTCTTCGAATTCCATGGGAGAACTTTCTGTTTCTCCATAGATCTTTAGTTTTTCCTTCTTCTCTCCCTTTACTTCTCCTTCTTTCTGTATATCTTCCGATTCAACGTTTTCATTTGCATACTCTTCGTCCTTGTCCTTAACTCCTTTATTCCCCTTTTCCTTGGCTATTTTCTCTTTGTCCTTGATTATATCTTCTTCCGAGATTACCTTTTCTTCCATCGCTGTTGCCTCTTCCTCTTCAGCGAATTCCTGCATAAGGTCATTTATCAACTCTCCTGCCCCCTGTTGTATAGTATCAACTTCGTCCTCAAATGGGTCGGTTTTCCCATAGGTGGTTATGATATATCTTGGTAGCTTCAATACATTCCCATTGATCTTTCCGTCGTCCTTTGGATTTGCAATAGCGATATCAATAATTACTTCATCTTTATTATTATTTTCTTTCAAAAACAGGGCTAACGACTTATGACTCACTTTCTTATATGCCAAAAATTGTTGCCTGATCCAAGATTTGTCCAATCCTATATCTTTTTCAATCCTACTCCAACCTCCTAAATCACCAACATTTCCTAAAACACCAAAATCGGCACTTGGAATACCACAAGTCTCACCATTTTTGTTTACCTTAAGACAACTACTAATGGAAATATCAACAATGAACAGATCAGAAGGGGGTTGGAAAAATGAGGGAGCTTTACTCAAGAATAAATCTATTTCGGGAATAAGTTCCATATATTCATATTTATTTGCAAATAACAATAGCACAACTGCAAGGAGCAATAATAATATGAAGTAGGCGAGCAGTCGGATTAACCTTCGAGGTAGAGCTAACATTTTCTTTATGATGGCTACTAAAGTTGGAAGTTGATTAAGGTCCAACCAGATGGACGTTTTGATCGATCTCCAATTTCTACTGCGAACTCCGTGGGCCATTCTTTTTTTTTAGATCTAGGGCGCCAAGCATTACACCGACACGAAAGTGAACTTAAACACGACAACTACGTGTTCTCCAGAGCGGGGATTTAAATAGGAGCCAAGGTTATGTTTACTGATTCTCAAGATTTGTGTGAGAAGTTCTTTATCAGTGCTTGGCATCAAGGGATATGTAATTGGTGGATCTTTTCTGCGTATCACTAGCGAAATGTTCAATGGTTGCAAACGATCTAATGATTATACGCGGGTATTCCTTTTATTCATATAATCTACATACATTAGTGGAGTTCTACACTAAACTATTCCACATCTTCATCTTCACGTTGCTTTTGGCGAGCGGCTCTAACTTTTTCTACGGTTCTCTCAACATTCGAATCAACAGGTGGAAACTGTTCAGCGTTGACCTGTGGCTTGTGTTGATAAGGATCAAGAATATACTGATGTGCCCCTCTGTGTCTAGCTTCTAACTCCTCTTCTCTTTGTCTAGCTTGTGGTTCGATATCTGGAAATGATTCCGCATTGACTTGAGGTTGATGGTACTGAGGATTTAATATCACATTATGTGGTTTATTAATCTTCGAAAACGGGACTTGTTTGCCACCCATGTTAACCACAATATCTTCTGGTCTTAACCCACTAATATCTTTGTTCTGATTATTACCTTGGTCTGACATTGATTGAAGTGCTTTTGCTGGAAACGTGAATCTATAGAGTAAGTAAACAGCAAATAGTAATAGAAATCTAAGTAAAAAGTGATTCATTGACGGAACAATGAATTGCTTAACTTATATATAAGGGGTTATAATCTGATGACGTTAAAAATACGGTTTTCAACAATCAAATAGCAATTGTAGTTGTAAGGAGTAAAATTAATAATGTGAAATTGGTTACAATTAAATACGGCCTCCCTTCCGTTCCCCTTAACTAGCCCAAAATAATAAATTTACTATGTGACTGTATATAACAAATCTGGGGCATGTGGACTTAAACTTTATAAGCATTGCAAATCTTATCATGAGCAACACATTTACATGTAAATGGAGCTAAATTACGTTATCCATTGAACTATGTATATATCCTACCTATAGAGGTTGGTTAGCAAATCCAGCTTGGTTTGAAGCTACTCCACCGGTACTGGTGTTCATCCCTACTTCGGGTATCATAGAAGTAGTGAGATTCATCGCATAAATCGTAATGAATGCAACAACCAAATGCAACCCTAAACAATAAACAAAGAATATATATCTAGTAGTCCGAGTTGCCAATACAGCTCTTGTTAAAGAAATAAATAATCTTTCTAATGGTGACAACCTTGAACTAATCCTTTCTTGCTCTCTTAATCTAAATTGCTCAATTGGATGTAATTTAGATTCATAATTTTGTTGATATTGATTACTTTCTAAATCCACATTTGGTTTTGGGTATAATAATTTTCTACCACCAGTTGAACCAGTAGATGATGTTTGAGCAGGTGAACCGCGATTATTAAACGAAGCTAAATATCTTGTTCTTTCGTATAATTCTTCATTGTCTCTCTTCAAGGCATTCATCTGCCTCCTAAGGTCACTGACAATTGCATATTGCTTTCTAAGTTCTTCCTCTAATTCGTTGTTCTTTTCTCTAAATCTGTCTCTCTGTTTTGTGATGATTGGTAAAAGTGATGCTTCGTCTGCATTAAGTCCCCCTTGAGCTCCAGAGAGTGATGAAATGCTTCCATTTCTTCCAGGTTGTCTTGGAGCTCTACTGAAGCTTGATATTAAACTTGCAGTATCGTTAAATCTTCCACTTTGAGCTACGTCCTGGAAATCGGCCAAATCATTCTCTAATTTTTCATTCAAACTACGAAGATTATTTAATTCTTGCGTAGACAGATCTAATTGCTGTTCCAATTCTTGAATCTTCGTTTGGAAGTCGTTGTGCTGTGATCTGTGTTCCGCTAATTGCTGGGTAAGTGCTTTATTTCTTTCAATGAGAATAGAATCGATATTTGCTGCTTCATTTGTTTCAGGATGATTTTCATCTTCTTCGTGACCAAATTCAATCTGTCTTAATAAATGTAATTCATTCTTTATCTCTTCATAATCAGATGTTTGATCTAAGCGACTTTTCAAATTTTTGATTTCTTGACTCATTTGTGATATTTCTCGATTACAGGATTCCAATTTAGTTAAGTGCTCTTTGGTGGTACCATCTAGCTTTCTTCTTGTTTGATTCAATGAGGCTGCTAATAATGCATTCTCACTTTCAACCTCGGATACTTTTTGAGAACATTCATTCTTAATTGAAGTTATCTCAAGATCGTTCTTTGATTTAGATATTTCCCTTCGAAGCTCTTCATTTCGTTTTTCTAATTCAAATATCCTTTGCTTGGAAGATTGTGCATCACGCGAAACAATATCTAATTCAGCTAATACGGACGCTGATGAAGTATCCCGTCTTGGATCTTGTTTGTTTTGATTATCTAATTGTCTTTCTGTGACTTCTTTCGAAGTTCGTAATTCTTCAATTTGTAATTGCGCTCTTTTAATATGATTCTCCATTTGCTTTTCCTTCTCCGACCAATTGGATTCCATTTCATCAATCAAAGATTTAAATTCATCTTCCTTTGCACTTAGCCTTGAACTGAGTAACTCGGCTGCGTTTTGTTCATTTTGTAAAAGTCTTTGTTTTAATTGATCATAATCTGCCTTGCGAGTCAATTCATCGTTTAACTTCTCCACTTCTGCACGCAATGATATGGCCTCCTTCGATTCTATAACAGAATCTAATGACATTTCTAAAAGTGGTCGCGGATCTGGGGCTTCGGCTATTAATCTATATATGCCAAAGAAATAGTTTTCGACCTCTTTGTTCTTGTTTGTCAACACATCAATTTCATTCTGATATAACTTCAATAACGATTTCAATTGGTCTAACTTCTCCGAATCCTCTAACTTTCTGAATTCCTTGGTCTTTGCAGCTAATTTCTTCCTATTAAGTAAGGAAGATTTTTGTTCCTCCTTTAATTGCAATCCCTGTTCATCTAATTTCTTTTGTAAAGAAGGCAAGTCTATTTGAACCCAACTTTGTAATGCATTTCCAAATAAGTTTGATTGGTTTGATGGCTTGTCTTGATGCTGAACGGGTTCGGATGTCGATTCGCGAGACATCGTTGCAATGCTACGTAATCTGTAAGTAAGATGTATTTGTTTATGTGAATGAACGATGCTCCCTAAATGCATTTGGAACGAGGCCAGCAAATAAAAAAAAATAGAGTGGCTATGAATTTATTTATCGGTGGGGAACTACACGTGAGAGTAATTACATTTTACAGTTCACAAAGAAGTGAAATGGATTCGTCTGCTACAGACTATCTATAGCTACAATTATTGTCAAGTTAAACACTGTCCTGTATTTTATATGTGCATTAATTTATACTTTTTAAACACGATTTTATATAAAAAGATATAAATGAGGTAAAAAGGTGGGTTGGGTTTGTAAGTTGATCAAATGAAAGTTTCGTATGGAACTGGAGCTAAAGTTTGAGGAACGTTACCTTCAGTACCAACAACTCTAGCTTCTCTTGGCTTAGCTGGTTGTCTCTTTAAGGAAACTTGTTCACCCTTGGCCTTGGCTTCCTTCTTAGCAGCAGCGTTAGCCTTGACTCTGTTTAAGAATTCTTGACGACAAGCGGAGTGCTTAACGTGTTCAACTCTTAAGTTGACTCTCTTTTCGAGGTATCTGTTACCAACAACCTTGTTAATGATAACACCAACAGCAGACTTGGTGACGTTGTAGACAATACCGGTCTTACCGTGGTAGAATTTGTGTGGCATACCCTTTTGAATAGAACCGTTGGCCTTGATATCAACAATATCACCGACCTTGTAGATCTTTAAGTAGGTGGATAATGGAATAGCACCATGCTTCTTAAAGTCACGTTGGAAAGCGTAACGAGTACCAGATCTGTAACCACGACTATAATATAAACCGTTAGTATTTCTCCCAAAACAAAAGTGTAATTTGACGTTAAGATAGTGTTAAGATAGTCTTGCATGTGTTGTAGTCCAAAGTTTGAGTCGTATGTTCATTCAATCTGGCGAGTTGGTGACGATGAAGGCTTCAGAACAAAACTTCAATATTTCTATACGAGTACATTCACAGCTGAAGGGAAGTTCATGACGATGTAGTTGAAGTTTCGTGGTTGACTCTTTTTATCTCCTTTATCATTGTATTCATGTAAACATTCTAATATTTCAATTGTTCATTTAATGCTCTTGAAATTTGCAATCTTCTCTTTCTCTTGATATCCCTTTATTCATCTCAAATATAAACGTCCCGTTGATTGTGTATACTATCCTGACTAGTCTATCTTATGTATCCATCACATTCACTATATCTCCACATACGATTTACCCATTTTTAATTATGTATGCTGAACTATATTACAAAGCTGTTACTATGTGAAAAAAACTTTTGATATTTTAATTTTTCTACAGTACCAAAACTGCGTGCTACACTATGGGAGGGAGCCATTGCGATTGTTTCTTTGGTGGTAGCTTTGCGACTGAGAGAGAAATTTTCCATTTTAAATTTAACGTGCGACAACCAAAATTCTATATGCAAGTTAGGGTATGAGCCCTAATATTCTCTTGCCACGTGATGCGAAATTTGGTTGATTTTGCAACCATTTAATCTTCACCCGAAATGTCTAGTACGATGCTATCTATTCCAAAACACGCGGGATGGTGTCATACAATTCGTCGATAATATGGACTACTGCTGGCATCACAGTTTAATCTGCTAATATTACAACTACGATATACCATCGTTTACGTAGCTACTGTTATGCGATACGTATTCTAACAATCAAAATATACCATTGAAATACTCTACATAAAGAACTGAAGTGTTTTGGAAATATATAAAAACCAATATTTTTATATTAATAAAGATAAATGAAAACTATAAAATACATGAATAACCCTTGATATAACCCTGGACTAACGCATTTATTCTTCGTCTTCAGCACCTTCGTCAGAACCCTTACCTTGGTTCTTTCTCTTAACTCTACCGGCTCTACCACCACCGTATGGGGAGTTGTGGGCAAAGTCAATGTGCTTTTGGGAGTCTAATCTGACAGTGAAAGATGGGATGTTGACGATTTGCTTACCAACGGCAATGTGTCTTTGGGTGATTAAAACTCTAGCGTGGTGGATAGATCTGGCTAAACCTAACTTGAAGACTTGAGTTTGTAATCTTCTTTCTAAGAAATCTTCAATTCTTAAAGCTAAGACATAATCCAATTTCATCTTGTCTTCTGGTAAAACACCAACTCTGACTAATCTTCTGATCAAAGCATTACCTTCGAATAATCTCTTTGGGTCCTTTTCGTCTCTGGTTAATAAGTCACGAGCAGCTCTTCTAATCTTAGATAATTGGAAACCAATTCTGTAGATTTCTCTCTTGTTCTTTAAACCGTATTCACCGGCTAACTTTAATTCAGCATCTAAACGAGCAGATTCGTATGGTCTCTTTGGGACAGTGTAAGTCTTGGAGTAGGTTCTTGGAGCACCTGAAATAGACTGTTAGTATAAAGATCCATTAAATTAGTGGGCTTAAAGCTACGAGTCGACACAATTTCTGAGGAATAAAATTACAGAGATGCTTTTTGTAATAATTTAAAACTCATCAAGATTGTTAATCAAATATGCATTTGGACGTTATACCTGTCGATAATCTTAGTACGGGTAGAACTTACCCTGATATGACATTCCGTAATCCTTCTAAACGAAGGCAATAACGTGTGTATAAATCACAATAGCATAATGACGAAATATCAAGATGCTTGGAACTGAAGTGTCGGGAATTCAGTTACAAAGATGTTTTAAATTGCTAATAAAAGCATTCCCTGGAATTTTCATCCCAAGAAAGGAGGACCCGAACCTCGACGATCAGGAAGCACAAGGAATCGAAAGAATCCAAGTTCTGAAACCGTTTATAATGAAGTTATTGCTAGTTAAGCATTGTAAGTATATCTTAATTGAAACATACGAGGCATGTTGACTTGATTGCTTTGATGAGGAAAGAAAAGAAGAAAGTAAATGAAATAAAACTAAAAATGAAAATGAAAAATTTTTTTATATTCCATGTGAGATTGAGAATGGCTTGAGGTTGATTGAAAATCTTCGTTGAAAAATTTTGAGGAATTGAAAAAAAAAAAAACTTTCAAAACCTTCAGTCTGAAATATACGTGGAAACTAATTTCTGGCGTAATATCAGTACTGATAAACAATTTGCAGGTTCAAGCATTTTTGCAGTTTATTAGCCCA
The DNA here is from genome assembly GCA_002105455.1 of Hemisphaericaspora xylofermentans. Taxonomy (NCBI): domain Eukaryota; kingdom Fungi; phylum Ascomycota; class Pichiomycetes; order Serinales; family Debaryomycetaceae; genus Hemisphaericaspora; species Hemisphaericaspora xylofermentans. The sequence continues at coordinate 4,617 of NDXA01000295.1, read as the reverse complement.
TCATCAACCACCCAAGTTAAGCGGACTACTCCTAGCAGCTATTCTGCTAATTGATGAAGTTCGTGGCATTAATATCAGGGGGCAAGGATTCCTTCTTTAATATTTATCACTGTATATCACAAGGTCATGAGCTTGTAGCATTGGGGAATTTGCATCCCAAAGAAATAGAACAACATGAAATTGATTCATTCATGTTCCAAACAGTTGGCCATGATATAGTAGACTACTATGCATCTTGTCTAGATGTTCCGTTATATCGACAACTGATTACTGGATCTTCCTCGAATCAAAATTTGGAATACTCCCCCACCGCGAATGATGAAATTGAGGATCTTTACGCGTTGTTGTCCAAAATTAAGGAAGCACATCCAGATTTAGAGGCAGTCAGTTGTGGTGCTATTTTATCACATTACCAAAGAACAAGAGTCGAGAATGTTTGTGATAGGTTAAATTTGACTTCATTGGCATACCTTTGGCAAAGGAACCAATATGAATTGATGCAAGAAATGTGTAACCATCAACTTGATGCAAGAATTATTAAGGTTGCAGCCATTGGATTGAATAAAAATCATTTAGGCAAAAGCATTACCGAATTGTTTCCAACTTTAGTAAAATTGAATCAGTTATATGAGGTACATATTTGTGGAGAAGGTGGAGAGTTCGAAACCATGGTCTTTGACTGTCCTTTGTTTAAAACTAAACGACTTGAAATTGCTGCAAACGAAATCGCGGGAGATACCAGTGATGATGTATCCTACTTGAAGATGCAAGTTGAGCTTCTTGATAAATCGTCATCTGAGTTTGAACTTATTGAGCCACCCGCACTACTTGAAGAGGAGTTTACGGATATCTTGCTGTCTCATGCTGCGGTGGGTTTGCCAAAGGAAGCAAGCTTAAACTTGGATAAACTTAATCTCGCAGATCATACAATTGAAGGTCCAATTAATTCAAATATTACTTCCACTTTGTCCAAACTATACGTATCGAATTTGACTTCTAATGAATCGACCTTGGAGAAACAGGCAATTGAAATCTTCTTTCAATTGAACAAAATTCTTAGTGAAAATGATTTGACTGTCAACAACATCCAGCATGTAACCTTGTTATTATCAGATATGTCCCAATTTGGAACTATCAATAAAATTTATGGACAACAATTCATAAATATATATCTCCCTCCTTCAAGAATTTGCATAGAGACAAAACTATCAAACAAAATACAACTATCATGTGTGTTATTGAAAAATGCGAATCCCAAAGTTGGTATCCATATTCGTTCCAGATCATATTGGGGTCCACAAAACATTGGCCCTTATTCCCAAAGTATTGTTGATAATCAAGCAAACTACAAACTTGCAAGTTTATCTGGACAAATCCCTCTTATTCCAGCAACTATGGAACTATCTGACAAGGATATAAATTTCAACTCTGTGTTATCATTGCAGCATTTACACAGAGTCAAAAAATTGGTCGGCGTTAAGCAATTGGGTCTGGTTATTTGCTTCATAAATGACACGCTGTATGTCTCGACAGTTTGTCACACATGGCAGAAATATATGCTGGATATTGAAGCATCGCCCAAAAATTTGAATAACTTGATTGTTGCAAAGGTAACTGCATTACCTCGAGGAGCGGACTCTGAATGGGGTGGTTTCAGTTACGAAGACATCCTGGATATGTACGATGACTCGGATTCGGAACAAGACCTTGATCCTGGCTTCGAACGTTTGGTGAAGGAATTTGAATCTTTTAACATTTGTTCAATTGGAAAAGGAGATCTTTATATTGCAACACTTTTCACCTCGAAGCACGAACTAGTACAGAAAGCGCTTGAGTTTAATAAGGGCAAAAACTTCTTGCAAATCTTGGCCTCACTCTCGAATCTCTCCCTTCTTAATTCAAAACCAGGATTTGAGTCCCTTCCTGCTCAAAATGTCTATAATAGTGAGGGTAAAGAATTTCAGTATGGATTGATATGGAAAATCGAAACCTAATTATATATAACGTACATCATAATCTATACAAATACATTCATATTTTATAATACTAAAAATACGTGAAACTGGCTACGTCTCTTGGTTTAGCTAGAGTGGCATGGATCCGGTGAAGTCTGAACGCAAAATTCTCTCTTCTAAATAATTTCTGCTAGAAGCACACTAGCCAAATCTGATTGAACTGAATTCGAACAAAGCTGAGTTATAAATCTATCAAAACTCGACTCGTTCTTGGGTAACATTATCTCATGAAAAATTTCTTAAACTGTTTTATTGTTTCTTATTGCGCAATATCGCTTCCATCATTCTGTGGTCCTTGATAAATCAACCCGGGTGGAACTTGTATCCCCTTCATTCGACACAATTCAACCAACTTGACATTTTCATCTTTCAATTCATCAATATAATCGGCACTCTTGGTTAGAATGTTCAATTCTGATCGATTCTCCAGTTCAGTTAAAGCTGGTGTAAGTGACACAAGTTTATCAAACTCTGCACGAATATTCTCTCTTCTCTTTTGCTCTGATGCGATATGATGAGCCTTTACAAGTACTGTTAGTACACCTTTACAACTCTCCCTATCACGAAACAAATTAAAGACATACTTTTTTCTGTTCATCGGAAAGAACAGTAGATTTAGTTGATTTTCTTCTTCCCTTTGTTGGTGGGGGACTGGTCTCCATCATACTATCATTCGACATTTCTGAAACCAATTGGTGTGTGGTGTAAGGATCCAAAACCTAAGAATTTTTTAAACCAAATAATTGATCAGCTTTAAAGTGAATGTGATTTTTTTCTTGATCCTTCAGGTGGTAAATTTCCTAATTGGGTAAAGAGTGATAAATGTCTCGACCTTTATCTATGTCGTATACAATTTTTGCAACCACTATGTTAACCATTGAGAGGTTGGATTGTGGACTGATTACTAAGAACTATTTTGTACACATTTTGTTATCTGGTATAGCTCAAAGTCATGAATTAAAATTTAGAAATGGTTATACTCGTGGACTTAAAAACATACACTATTTGTCTATTTTCCTTTAAATAGTTTTCAACTAAACAATTCCCAAGTTAAGAGAAGGAGAACTAGGTTCTTTGGCAAATGTATATCATGAGAGTAAAAAAGAAAGTAAAAAGAATACATCCTGATAAATGTCCCATGAAACATTAAAGAAGGCTTTGATTTGATTTCGAAAAGAATTGTTGTACAGTAGCTTTGAATCGTTTTTTAACAGAAATATATAGCAGAACAAGTAAATCCCTTTGAATTCAAATTGCAGTTTTAAGCATAAGCAGCTTTTATCTCAATTTTGATCTTTTTGACTAAGACTTATTCATACCCCCCGCCCATACCCTTTAAATAGAATGGAAATTAGTGAGATTCCATTGGACATAGGTATGAAAGACCATTCGAGGAAGAACAGTTTTCCACATATTAGGCTGTTGAAGCTCATCTTCCAGATTAGATCTTGAAGATGTAAATTGCAACAGTCAATTGTTCGACAATGTTAGAAGTTTCTTGATTGTTTTTCAAAATAAGATCAAACTCGAAGATTCTTTAATAGGGCACGGTCGTAGTCTTTTTCTAAGAAAACGAAATATACCAATAAAAGTCACTCCATCGACTAAATCTCTAAATTCTCACATCTAATTGGCTTTTACTTTGTTCTAATACATCTTCACGACCAAAACAATTTCTGGAAAATATATTGTTCACCTCAAGGAATGTGTTGAAATTTGCTCACATCACATGTTTGCTTAATTAGGCATGACTTTTGTATTTTTGTGTTTCATACTTCGACATAGAGTCCTTAAGTTAATGTTGGATATCATGTGTTGTAATAATGCCTTAAATCTAGGACTTTCAATTTTATTTGGTGTTGTCGTCTTATTTTTAGCGAATGAAGATTAATGTAAAGTAAAATGAAATTCTCAAATCTGTATTTTTTACCAAAATTTTGCAACATTTTTTGCGGCAATTGGAATTTTTTTTGAAGAACTTCCGAAAACAAAATCAACGTTTTATCAATAGTCTATACCATAAAAGTTCTTATCTATCAAATATAAACTCAGGTTTAATTAGAAGTACAAGAATCAGCATGGGACAGAAACTTTTAACTGTACTCAATATTTACACAACTGCGCTCAATCACATGCTATATATCTCTAGTATTTCTTATACAGCTGGCTGTTAACCGTAAGCTAGGTCTATATTCTAAAATTAAGGACTTAGTTGTTTTCATTGGGGTTCCTGAATCAAAAGTCTTTAGATGAACAATCAGCCTAAACAAGATCATAGCTTGGCTCATTTTTTTACATACTTTCTGTCAAGATAAACCAACGATACCCAATGATGTGATTACATTTTCGAACCATCCCTATGGTAGCTTTGGGACACCCTTTAAACAATGGCGTGGTCTTATGAGCTAGAGAATAAAGATAGATTGGCATTGGCCCCGTAGGACTCAAAGCAAGCAAAGACAAAAATGGAGAAACGCAAATTAAAATCCAAAATATCTTAGCACCCCTGCATCTCATCCCAGGAAAAGACTTGAATCCTTTTACTCTCCGTATGCCCACGAGAGAGCGAAATTCAATCCAATCCTGCAATGACCCCAACACC